>PVJO010003168.1:0-128129 GCA_004026905.1 Hystrix cristata | reverse complement strand
TCCTTCCTTCCCTCCTTCCTTCCCTCCTTCCTTCCCTCCTTCCTTCCCTCCTTCCTTCCCTCCTTCCTTCCTTCCTTCCTTCCCTCCTTCCTTCCCTCCTTCCTTCCTTCCTTCCTTCCTTCCTTCCTTCCTTCCTTCCTTCCCTCCTTCCTTCCCTCCTTCCTTCCTTCCTTCCTTCCCTCCTTCCTTCCTTCCTTCCTTCCTTCCTTCCTTCCTTCCTTCTTTCTTTCTTTCTTACTTTCTTTCTTTCTTTCTCTCTCTCTCTCTCTCTCTTTCTTTCTTCCTTTCTTTTTCATCTTTCCTTTTGGTGGTACTGGAATTGTACCCAGAGCCTTCTCACTGAGCTACAAACCCAGCCCTTTTATTTTGAGATAGAGTCTCGCTAAATCACTAGGTTGCCCAGGCTGGGCTTGAACTCGTACTCCTTCTGCCTGAGCCTCCCAGATTACAGGCAGTAGCCACCATGTCCGGCTCCACGAGTGATTTTACAGCAGATCCAACAGGTGTAGTCCTGGTCCTTCAGGACACTTCCTGGGAGGCTGGCACACACTCCAACCAGGGAGGACATGGGTCCTGGGGCAGGGGTGACACCTGACAGTGTGGCTGGGGCCAGTCAAGCCCCCACGGCCAGAAGGGAAACTGAGGCCCAAGCCAGGAATCAGGGAGGCTGGGGCCTCCACCACCCGGTAGCTGGGCTGTGCCCACAGAGCCTGGCAGAAGTCAGGCTCTGACCTGGAGAACCGAAAGCTGGGCGAGTCCCGCTTCCCAGGGAAGTCCCAGCAATCTCCCTCCCTCCCTCCCAGGACGCCAGCCCTGTGGACTGCTTCAGCCCCGCTGGGAAGGGGATTTCTTTCTGCTGTGGGCCAACAGCCGCAGCATGCTTGACACACGTCCTGGCTGCGGTCCAGGAGCCAGGAGCAAGTGCTGCAGGGAGGCATCTTGCTGAGTGGCTGGGCTTCAGGGGTAGGGGAGGCCGGGTGGCACCAAAGCACCGTCCCCAGGCCATGGGGTCAGTGCCTCGATATCCTCCTAGACTCTCCGGGGTGCGGGTGTTGCCCCCACATTGCCAGGTCGCACAGACAGGTGAGTCTGGGACCCAGAAGCAGGGTGTCGGGAAGAGAGGCCCCGAAGCATGCGGGCGTCCTGAGCTCCTGGCCAGGGTGGGAGCCCCAACTCTCGCTGGAGGACTCAGAAGAGATAGAGACAGGGCTCAAGTGTGGGTGGTGGGACCCTCACTGCCAGGGTGACACTGGAGGGGACCCCAGGAGGTGAGAGACGGCTGGGCGCACAGCTTGGGAGGTTTCCTCACAAACCCAGCAGCTGTGCAAAGTGCTCAGACAGCGAGCAGGGGTCAAGGCTGACTAGGGTGAGGGGCCCTGAGGGTGTGACCCTGCTTGTGAAGGGGCCTCTTCTGACACGTCCAGGTCAGCTGGTCCTGCCCTGGCCCTCCTCTCTCACACTCTCGGGGATTCCCCAGAACCGTCTCTCTGGCAGGGGACCAGTCCAGGAAAGTCCCAGACCGCGTCAGCAAGGACAAGCAGACTTTGGCCCATGCCCAGCAGGTGCCCGGTCCAGGGTGGCCCCACCCAGGAGGGAGCAAAAGTGCCCATGCTTCCCATGCCACTTAGCTCCCCAGCCTCCCTGCAGGGTCCCCCCTGCCACCCACGGTGGGGGGGGGCGGTCCACAGGACTGGGGGCCAGGCTCAGTGCACACACCAGGCATCTACCCTGCAGGGTGAGGGGCCTGGAGACGGAGGGCAGGGGGCAAGGGCTGGGGTGGGGTGATGGGCAGAGAAGTGTGGGGGTTGCAGCTGGGCTGCGTCCCGAACTCAGCCAGCCAGGCAGAGCCTGTGGGTGGTCTCATTCGTCTCTAAGGTCGGAGGGGCTGAAGTGTCTTGCATCTCTGAGTCCCAGTCCAGGGCCCAGACCGCATCCCAGAGCCCAGGCTTGCTATATCCCTGGCCGGGTCTGTCCCCAGAGGCTGGGATGTGGGGGTGCTGGGAGCCCGAGGGCACCTGGTCTTGATGCTCCCTCTGTGCCACTTGCAGACCCCACAGCAGGGCTGCAGGGAGCTGCGACACCGGCCTCGCGGGGTGCAGGGTACTCGCTGACGCCAGGGACAGGGCCTCCCCAGCAGACACACAGGGGCCACTCTGGGTCACAGTCTGGCCACTCTGGGAGGGGTGGCTGCCCAGGCCAGGAGTCTGTGTCGTGGGTCAGAGCTCTGTGATGTCCTACGAGTGGTTGGGATGATAGATTGATGCAATGTGCATTTTATCCCATTGAGGAAAGGCAGTGCTGGTTTTAATAAAAGTGTTCACCGCAGACACTGGAGTGAGCATCCAGCACTCTGGCCCTCCGCCCAGGTGCTGGTTTCTCAGTGCCAGGGACCTTCTAGAGAAGCCCCGGCCGGTCCTCCCAGCTCAGCGGCCTCACAGGAAGTGGGGCTCCAGGGGAACAGGAGCTGGTCCTGCTGGCCAGGTGGCCTCCTCCGGGCACGGTCACCCCGAAATCGTCTCATGCCCTGGCCCCCCGCACTTCCTGAGCAGATGATCCCGAGGAAGGGACCAGACGGACCTCTCGCTGGGGCTGGGAAGTAGAGGGCGCCCAGCTTCCAGGGTGCTCTGGCGGCCTCATTCCCTGCCCGCACAGCGCATGCTCCGTGTGGTGCTGACCTTCCTGCTCCCATCTGTCCCAGCTGTGGGGTGCTAGTGGGGAGGGCAGTCACCTTGTGACCCAGGGGAACTGCCAGTGCCCGCAGCCATGCAGGGACCTGCTGGGGAGGGGTCAGCAGGGGCGTCCACGGCCCTGCCCCTGCCCGGTGCAGCCCCAGCTCCCCCACATCTGTGTCCTTGGGAGGGTCCCTCCCGGAAGCTGAGGTCCCAGAGAAGGGGCTCAGAGCTGCGCACTGGGCAGCAGGGCTCAGGCGCAGCGACCCCTATCAGGCCCCGCCCGGGGCTGGCTCCGACCTGTGGCCCGCACCTGTCCCATCTCCCCTGCAGGTGCCCAAGCCGATCGCTGGGGGGAGGGGGAGTGACTGGCTGTCAGTGAGAGGGGACAGCCAGGTTGGCACAGTGGCACTGTTGAGGTGGCCCAGAGTTGGGGTTGCAGAGGCAGGAAGGTGCCAGCACAGTAGAGTCCTGGGGCAGGCCATCTGAGGCATCCCTGCCTGGCCTGAGCCTGCCACACCAGCACAGGGGATACGGTGACGGTGCTGCACAGCCCTCCTGCCGCCGTGTTAATAATGTGACCGGGAGAAAGAACAAGATACAACCTCAGAACAGCACCGAGCAGGCTTTATTTAGGGAGCAAACCCTGCCAGCAACAGAAAGGGGTGTAGGCGTTACTGACCCGTGAGATCTTCTACAGGGCGAGGCACTTCTTTGCTCCTCCTTGTCTTGAGGCGGTGGGCTTTGGGGAGCATCCAGGGCCAGAGAGCTGGAACACTGTGGCCTCGGGGAGGTCTTGGGAGCCCAGAGTCGGTCGTTTCCCATGGGGCATTTAATTTTACAGCCGTTAGTGTTTCTGACTAGGCCTGTTAGAAATGTTTAGTGATCGGAGTTTATAACAACCCGCTTTCTGGGGAGTCACCACAGGGCTCAGAGAACAGGCCAGCTCATCACTGGTGACCCTCAGGGACTGCAGGTCTCGCTGTGGGGGGGGTCTCCTCCCCGCGTCACTAGGAAGTGGGGAGACCAGGCACTCACGGCTCTGTGTCCCTGGCTGGGTGCCTAGACAGCAGGAAAGGGAACATCAGGTTCTGGGCACAGAGGCAGCGAGTGGAGTGCCCCCTCCCTGAGGCCATGACTGTCCCCTCCCTGAGGCCACGTCATCTGCTGGGCCGTGGCAGTTCCAGAGCCCACATGGGTGCAAAGGGAAGATTTGGCACCCGCTCAGGGGCAGTGCAAGTAGAATCTGAGTTCAGCGCCCCGGGGGACACGCAGAGCCGTGGGTGCCATGGGGGCGGGGAGGACACAGGGAGGAGCGAGGTGGCGGCTCAGTTGTCCTGGGCCTCGTGTGGCCCCATGGGCCCTGTGCTGCACTCAGGCGGCTGCAGACGGGGTCGGGCCCAGATGAGTGTCTCCCTGTGGCTGCTTCTCAGTAGCTGCTTTGATGGCCAAAGGTCCCCGGTTGCCCCCACCCTCTTCCCCTGCCCCGTGTGGTCTCCCCAAGGCCCTGGCTGCTCCCAGCCCAGAAGCCAGGTTCTCTGGCAGCTCCAGATGGGGCCGCAGGCCCCTTCTTTCACACTCCCACCCACGGGGCAGTCAGCACTGCCCCAGAAACAGTGCCCAGAGGTGGCCTCGCAGGTGGGGGTGCTGGGACCTGGGTTCCCAGCATGGCCTTGCAGGGGCTCCTGGGGAGCCGCATCCCAGCTTGACTCCTGGGGTGGTGGAGGCCCCGGGTGACCCAGGGGACCCATGTACTCCGCAGTGTGGGTCACACTGCTCAGTAAGGACAAGGGAAGGGGAGGGAGGGAGACCTGGAGAAGGGGGCCTGCCCATGTTCAGGGCAGCTGGGCTCCGGCATCCACGCTGGCTGCCTGTTGTTGGCAGGATGACAGCTCAGCCGTCCAGTGACAGAAGGTCCCCTTCCCTGCTCCTGCAGCCACACTGCAGATGCTCAGTGTGGTGGCCTGGCCTGGCCTCTCTGCCGCCACCACTTCAGCTGCGAGCACCCTGGGTTCACAAGTGCAGCACTCAGCTCTGCCGCTCCCCCCACCCTCTCTGCAGTCTCTTAGGAGGCCATCGTCACTTCACGGAGGCTCCCAGGTAGTCCAGAACCAGGCTTACCTTGAGATCCGGATCCCATCTGCAAAGTCCCCATTTCCAAGAAGGTGACATCCTGAGGCTCTCATGGCCATGTCTTTGAGGTGGGCACAGCTTGGCCCACAGCAGAACCCGAGATGAAGGTGTCTCTCCCACAGGAAACAGCTTGGTGTCTAGGACATGGCCCCACGTGAGCTGCACCCTGCAGACCCCACAAGCCAAGGTGCAGAGGCCTCAGCCCCATGGACGACCACACACCCGCAGGGGTGGGTTTCTGTGCCCAGGAGGGGTGCCCAGGACTGATGCTTTCACCAGCAGGGTCCCTGAGGTGGGAGCTCTGGAGGTCTGCCCATAGCCTTCGAGGACCTCAGTGAAAAGACCTACTGAGCTCTGCTTAGCCTGGTGTTTTCCTAGGCTGCAGGCCGACACCTTCCCAGAACACACCGGGGACCTGGCCCACCCTGCAGAGGCCAAGGGGCCGGCACAGCTTTGCCTGCTCATTGGCCTATGTGGAGGGCTGTGCCAGCCCCACAGGACTTGTGGGAGAAACGGGGCCGGAGTGGAGTAGGGCCTTGGTGGGTGCTGGGCACAGGTGTGGCTGACAGTAGCTGTACTCACCCCCAGTATGTGGAAGCTGGGGCCCTGGATTGGCCATCCTCTACCAAGCGCCAGCCTCCTGAGCTGACCCACAGAACCTGGCCTCAATGTGCGTGCCCCTTGTGATGGGTTCCCGGGCCCCTCAAGGCAGTGAGGTTAAAGGCCGGAACCAGGGTCTCCACCAAGGCAGCCGGACAGAGCCTCGGGACAGTAGTGCTGCAAGGCAGATGCAGAGCTCGGGAGAGGGGAGGGACTCAGCGCCCACCGTCCAGCTGGCTGCAGCCCACCCCAGGCCCAGGAGTTTGCCACACAAGCTGGGGGCAGGCTGCGTGTCAGGGTGGGCACGGACCCAGACACTCAAGGTGGTGAGGGGCAACGCTGACCTCATGACATCGCGCTGCCAGACTCTGCAAGGTCAAGCATGGAAGCCAAGATTGAGACCTCTCTGAGAGGCAGCTCAGAAGAGGACCCCAGCAGGGATGTGGGGGTGTCTGCCTTCCTCACAGCTGTGTGAAGGCCCCAGAGAACTGGACCTGTGGATGCAAGGGCCTGCTGCACAAGGGGCTACCACAGGCACAGGACTGGGCCACCGTCCGTGCAGTCACCGTCACCACTGGGGCAGAGCCCTCACCCCAGCACGGGCCCGCCCCGGCCCTCTGGAGGCCCCTCCTGCCCTGGATCTGGAGCCTGGTCGCCCTCAGACCTTCCGGGAAGTGTCCCTGAATCCCCAGCGCCAAACATGCTGACTGGCACTGGAGAATGGGGTCACCCTAGAGTTACCGACTTGGTGCCCTGGAAGGATGAGCCACCTGGGAGCAGGTGGTCGTCCTCACACGTGCCCAGCATGTGGGCACCGGGTCACGAGAGGTGCCTGCCGACCCCCGGGAAGCCAGGCCAGGTCAGGAGGGGCTTGTGACATGGGAGCCACACCAGCTGTCTTCCTGTGCCGTGGCCCGGACGCAGGAGGTGTCTGAGACCAGGACCTCACTGAACGGAAAACCTCCCCAGGAAACCGTGTGGGCCGCGTGCGCCGCTCACCTCCACCAGGAAACACCGAGGGCAGCCAGTGCTGACGACGGCAGAGCCAGTGACGAGGACAATGGGAATGGCCGCAACACCGTGATGGCTCTTAGAGGTGCTCAATCGCAGGACAGGACCACCGGACGCAGGCGAGGCGTCTGGACGCACACACGCTCAAATGCCACATTCTTCTCTCCTCAGTGTCCAGGGATTCGATGATGTCACTTCCACAATGGCGACTCAGTTAACATTGAAAAGGGTCACGCCTTCCCTGGGCCCCCGGCACCTGTCAGCAGAAGTAAGGGCTCTCCTGGGGGACCGTGCCGTCACCCTCACCCCCAGTCACTGCGTCCTCAGCCTCAAGAGGACCCCAATGGATGCGGGCAGCCTCGCTCAGGACAGGCATCAGACAAGGCGTGGGCCCAGCACCACATCTCGGATGCCCACAGTGTCTCATGGGGGTTTGGGGGCTTCTGGTCTCTGCCTCAGTTTCCTGTTGCCTGATTCAGGAACGATCACTGGGGAGGAATGAGGAGGATGCTGGCCTCAGGTGAGGCACAGGGTCAGGCACAGGTGAGGGGCACAGGGTCCCTCGGGCAAGGTCCTGTCCCACTGTGACAACCAGGGCCGGGCAGGACAGCCTGTGGGGAGGTCGGAGGCCCCTGGGGCTTGGGGGTCCGTCCTCTGGTCCGTCCTCTGGTCCCCAAGGCTGCTGCCTGGCACGGCGCTGCAGGGACCTAAGTGGCTGTGGCTCTCCTCTTTCCTCCTCTGTTTCTTTGTTCCTGATGCCGTCTCTGTGTCTCTTCACGTCTCTCTGTCTCTCTCTTTGTCTCTGAGTTCCGGCCTCTCTCCAGTGACTCATTTGACAAAGGACAGACCTTTCACAGGCACTGCGTCCTCAATAAAAATGGTCCCTGGTGGAAATCCCCTAATAAAGGCCAACTTCCTCTCTGGAGAGCTCAGAGGCTGTGGTGGTGTCCCTGTCCTCGGGTCCCGCTGGAGACACAGAGCTCACTAGCCCCCATGCTGGGGCTCCGTCTCGGCACTCAATCCACGTATCCCCTGGCAAGGTGGCCTACTGCCCACACAGAAGCTGCAGGGGGCCACATCCCTCCCAGGCCCCAGAGTTCCTACCTGGCCCCCAGCCATGGGCAATGCTGTGACCACGTGGGCTTCCTCAGGCTCTAGACCTGCTTTGCCCCAGGTGCTGGGGCTGGAAGCCTGTGTCCCTGCACTGTGGGTGAAGGAGTCTGGGCACTTGCCAGCTGTTCCCAGATCCCTGCTGGGTCTGGGAACAGCTGAGCTCACTTGCCCCTCACACCCCTCTCTACTTGTCTAGTATGTAGGACCTCCAGAGTGTGACATATGAGTGCCTATGAGTTAGGAGTGACCTTGAAAAGCATGGAGGTTTTCTGTGCAGCTGAATGGGGGGGGGGTCCCTGGACAGCACTGGGTGAGTGCTGGGGGCCCTGAAGCTGGACCCTGGCGTTGGCAGCATGGTGCTGACCTTGGCCGCTGAGCAACACTGACATGACCAGACAGTAAGCTTCACACTGTGTGCACTTCACACGACAGAACGTGCCTGCGAGTGTCCACCATGTCCTGGGTGCCGCAAGCACCCTGCCGACCCAAACACTCAACAGTGGTGGTGCTGGAGGCTGAGCTGAGCCCCCAGGACCTCGGGGCTCTATAGCGGGGACCGAGGAAAATGAGGTCCCCAGGAGGTCCTAACCCTACAGGACTGGGGTCCTTGTGAGAGGAGGTCACACACGACACAGATGCAGAACAGGCAGACCACACTTGCCACAGCCAAGGAGAGTCCTGGAAGGGACGGGCCTACGACACCTGGGCCTCCACACTGTGAGGCGTGAGTGTCTGTGTTTCGCCCTTAGTGCGCAGTGCTTCGATATGGCGCCTCGCCAACGAACACAGGGCCTAATCAATCAACACGGGCTGGCACTGCCTGGCGGAGCACTGCAGGACCCACCAGCACTGAGACTTCCGGTGACAGGCCTCGTGAAACTTCCTGTTTCAGCCCAGACCAGAATCACCATGAGGAGCTCAGTGAGAAATATTTTAGTACTTCTGCTATCTGGCCTTTGCCACAATCAGGAAGTATGCATGAAAACAAGACAGAAAACATAAAAAGCACAGTAGATAGCAGTGGAAAGACTGTGCTATCTGAAGACACCCTGACTCCTTCCAGCCGCACCCCACTCCCTTCCCTTTCCTGCCCAGAGCAACACCCTT
This sequence comes from Hystrix cristata, assembly GCA_004026905.1. Taxonomy (NCBI): domain Eukaryota; kingdom Metazoa; phylum Chordata; class Mammalia; order Rodentia; family Hystricidae; genus Hystrix; species Hystrix cristata. The sequence continues at coordinate 119,496 of PVJO010003168.1, read as the reverse complement.
CTCCTCAGAGCTGGGACCGAGGCCACACTGCGCCCACACAGCGCCCACACAGCAGTCACTGCAGACCTGTGACCACGTGAGCCACGGTCCCTCCACATGAGGCCCACAACACCCAGCACTCCCAGGAGACTCTGTCACAGCCACCTGAGGCCTGAACAGTCCGGGACAGCAGGCCACCCTCCAGGATTGCCCTCCACTGTCCTCAGGGCCCCTGACCACCTACCCTGCAGCACAGTGGTGGGTGACGTGAGCACGGGGGATGGGCGGGACACTGTGATGGCTGGGCCCCAGAGCACACCAGCCACAGCCCCACACTGAGGACCCAGGACCTGAAGCGACCAGCAGGGGCTGTGAAGGGAGGCCGTCTGGGGCCCTGCCTCAGAGCCAGCAGCCTCGGGAAATGCACCCTACTCCTGCCTCAGTGTCCCCCCTGCGATCACTGTGGCCACGGTAGGGACAGACCTGTCCTTATGCTGCAGCCTCGGCCCCAGGACCTGGGACCGGGGACTTTCCTACAGGCAGGGCTGTCCATGTGTGACCACGCCAAAGCGAGGTCAGGACCGAAGGCTGCGCGAAGACGCTCTGCACACCAGGGTCGCCTGGGCAGCAGCTCCAGACACTGTGACGGGGCCCGGCACATAATCAGTGCTGGCACTTGAACCGCAGCCCTGGCCTCCCTTTGCCAGTGTCTGAGCATGCGCTGACCAGGCCTAGCAGTCCCTGGAAGCCAGCGCACCCATTCTGCAGGTCTGCAGTGAAAATCGAGTGACATAAAATATGCACAGTGCCCTGCATATGGTAAAGTAGGCAATGCAGAGCTAGAAGGATGAGGGAGAAGCCAGCCTTGGCTTGCCTGTAATGTCAGCTCTGTGGGAGGCCGAGGCAGGAAGATTGCAGGTTTGAGCCCAGCCTAGGCAATTTAGTGATTTAGCATGACCCTGTCTCAAAATAAAAACTAAAAAGGGTGGGGCTATAGCTCAGGGTGAAGGCCCTGGGTTCAATCCCCAGCACTGGGAAAAAAGAAAGGGGGAAAGAGAGCGAGACAGAGAAAGAGAGAGAGAGAGGGAGAGAAAGAAAGAAAGAATGAATAGGGGAAGAACCAGAGCTGAGCCCTGGGCTGCCCCTGATCCTGGTGAGCGACCCCTGCACCCCAAGCCTTCCTGAAGCCCCTCAGCATGGCCCCTGACCCAGCAACACGGGCTCTGGTGCTGCAGACCCAGGAGGAGGGAGCCTCACAGTGTCCCAAGTTCTGGCCTGTGTGTGGCCTCGGTGACCCCCTGGGATGACGTGGAGGGTGTGTCCTGAAGGGTGACCCGCTCTCTGGGACCTCCCAGGCCCCAGGCGGGCCACTGTCCACAGAATGGGGACCACAGCGTGTGGTGGATGTGGGGAACTGAGGGATGTGCAGCAACACAGCCATCCTGGCTGCAAGACGGGGGCCTCAGTGGTCACACGGGACCACAAGCCCACCTGCCGAGGTGGCTCGGTTCATGGCAGCCAAAGGCAGAACCAGAGAGAAACACAACAATGTGGCGCCCGCACGCCTCGACTCAGTGTCCCTGCTGTGAAGAGGCCTGAGGAGAACGACTAAGCGGAGGTCGTGTGCAGGCTTCTGGCTGGAGAGGCAGGACATCACAGCAGGGCTCGGGGTGGCACAGGGCCCTCTCGGTGGTCCTCGGCCAAGGTCCTGCCAGCCCCGCTGTGTTGGCCAGGGCCCTTGGCGGGAGCAGGACCACAGGATGTGTGTGTGCCCCTGCGTGTGGCACTCGGGGTCCAAGGCTGACAGCTCACATGCCCCTGCGTGTTCACAGCCCGGGAAACCAGGTACCCAGTCCAGGAGCCGAAAGTTCCAGAACAGGAGGGACCAGGAGCAGCTCAGGTCTCAGGCTGAGGCCTGGGGCTCTGAATCCTGTGCAAAGGCTGGAGCAGCTGGGGTTTGCTGGAAGAGCATAAGTGAACTTGTCAGCACTGGCAGCTCTGGGCGTCAGCCCGGTGGGCGGTGCCACCCACACTCAGGGTGCCTCTCACGCAGGCACACCAGTTGTATGCTTATCTAAAAGTTCCTAGGTGCCCGTCAACAAAACAGGCTGACAATCGAGATCCGGGAAATACTATTCGGCCTTTAAAAATGAAGGACATTCTGACACGTGTGGGAGGTCCCTAGGGTCCCCAGGTTCCCGGAGACAGGAAGCAGGAGTGGGGAGGGGCAGCTTCAGTCTAGGACCCTGAGAAAGGTCTGGCGGGGAGGAGGTGGCTGTGTGAACGAACTTAGCGTCCCTGAACTGGGTACCTGAAAATGTCAGAAAGGGCAAATTTTATGTTCTGCATTTAAAAGGTGCAAGTGAGCCTGCCAGAAGCAGTGACAGCCCCGGCCTGAGTCCCCTCCTCTTGGCAGGAGGGCCCCCGAGCCAGGGTTTCCGGGGCTGCCTGTACCCCAGGCCTCCCGGCTCCCTCCCTCTCAGGCAGAGACAGCAGATTTGGCCACAGGAGCAAGCAGATGGGAAACGCGTGGTGGTGGGAATCGCTGGTGATGCACGTCCTGGGCTGTGCCATTGGGGCACAAGGGTCACTGGGAGGGGCGCATCTGCTCAGTGCTGATTCCACAGAGGCCCGCAGCGCACTTCTGAAACGCTGCCCCTGGGGTCTTGTATTGCTTCGCGCTCACCTTAAACCCAGTGCGCAGGGACAGAGTTTAATCCAGCTCTCCCAGTGCTTCTGTCCAGAGGCCTCTTGATGGCTGTCTTCAGTGAAATCTGCATCCCAGGAAAGGCAGAATTACAACTTTTTCTAACAGACTGACTGGGTGTGATGTGTCCTGGGTTACAAGAGCGCTCAGGAGGATTTGGAGTTCGGAATGGGTGAGTACAGTACCTGCTGTACAGCTGTCATGTCAGTCTGTAAGAAATGCCTGGCCGGTTGGCTTAGCATAGATCCTAAAAGGAATAAAGAGCGGAAGAAGAGGAAGTCTCACTTCTGTTTCTTCAGAGATGCTCCAGGCTTTGCCATCACTTTCGGACGTCTGATGCCAAGCTCCGGCTCAGACCTGCTGGCTTCGCGATCACAGACTCCAACAGGACTCTGCAGCGAGCGGCAGGTCTTCACCCTGACGGGGCCATTCGGCTCTCTGGCACACAGACGGCCCTTTGCACTCTCCACACCTGACTCTGCAGGCAGCCACGGTAAGCCTACCTTGTCGGTCTTCATACATCTCATACTAAATCTGTTCCTGTAGCGAACTGATTGATACACATGCGATGTGTGGGAGAGTACGATACCCCACACGACCTCAGTCCCTAAAGACAGCACGGCATGTGTGTGCATGCAGGACCCGGCAGCACACGCCCACCTGAGCTGCCTGCCACCCTGTGTCTATGCTTGAATCCTGGCGCCTGGCTTCCTGTTATGCACAGATTAACTTTTTAAAAATACACATTGGGGTTTTTTTGTTGGTTTTTTAAAATTTTTTTTATTTTTAGCAAGAACATGTATTGGTACATTATATACATAATGATCATAATCAACATGGTTATTTTATACCTGTACATGATGTGTTGGCTTTCCTCCCTCTTCCCCTCCCCTCCCTTCCATTCACCCACCCCTCTTTATTTGCAACAAGTTTATTTACACTTTTCCATTTTTTCCCTTTCATCTTGCTTTTCTTTTAAACTTCTTTATTCTCCTTTTCCCTATCTAGTTTTCCTCTCTTTTGAATACTATCTTTCTCTCTTTTTTTAACATAATATCTGTTATACCCCTTTGTCCTTATTTACACTTATGGTTTCTCATATCACAGAAACAATTCGATGTGTACTGATAAATGTCTGATTTATTTCACTTAATAGTATATTCTCAAGGAACATCCATTTACACACAAATGACTCTAGTTTATCCTTCTTTATGGCAGTGTAGTACTCCATTGTGTAGAAAAACCACATCTTTTTTAGCCATTCATCAGTTGTTGGGCATTTAGGTTGTTTCCAAGACTTAGCTATTACAAATTGTGCTGCTGTGAACATGGTTGTGCATATATCACTGTGGTATGATGATTTTAATTCTTCTGGCAAGATACCATATTGTTTTTAAAAAGCTGTGACAAATTAAAACACAAATTTACCACAGCTGTGGGGGTGCAGTGAGAGCAGCGTCAGAGGGAAACGGACAGCACCGGATGTGAGTATTAGGAAAGAAGAACAGCTTCATCTAGGAGACCAGAAAAAGAGCAAATCAAATCCAAAGTGAGAGGAGAAGAAAATAATAAAACTGAGAGCAAAGATGAGTGAAATTAAAAACAGAAGCAACAGAAAAATGCACAAAAACAAAAGCCGGTTCTTTGTAAGATCAGTAAAACCGGTAACGCTTTGGTCACACTGACTGAGAAGAAAACTGCAGCCATAAACGGCGACTATCAGAAGTGGAAGGGGAGGGACGTCCCCGCTCAAGGGATGTTACAAGTTGCTCTGTGTCCACAAGTGGACAACCGCCTGAAAAACAATCTGCCGGAGCTCGCCCAGGAAGAAACAGAGTCTGAATAGGCGGGAGTTGTATTAAGGAAATTGAGTCAATAATTAGTACCCTCCCAAACAGCCTCGGGCCCACGTGGGTTCACAGATTAATTGTACCAAACATTTATAGAAGAAATTATGCCAATTCTGTACAATCTCTTTCAGACAGTAAAAGCAGAAGGACACATCCTCACTCATTCTATAAGGCCAGCATCCCTCTAATACGAAAACCAGACGCAGTCATTACGAGAAAAGGAAACTACAGGCTCACATTTGTAGCTCGGATCTCTCATGAATATAGGTGAAAAATCTTCAAGAAAATATTAGCAAGTCACAGCCAAGAAAATATGAAAACAATTACACAACAAAGTTGAGTGGTACGTGTCCCAGATAAGAAATGCTAGCTGAATATTAAAAAATAAATATAACCTATCATAGCAACAGGCTAAAGCACAAAAACCACATAACCACATCAATAGATGCAGACAAAGCACTTGAAGAAAACCCAACACCTATTCAGGACAAAAACTCTCATCAAACTAGTGGCAGAGGGAACTTTCCTCAACTAAGGAACATCTACAGAACACCCACACCTAACATCAGAAAGCAGAGACCTTTCTGCTGAGGTCGGGAACAGGGCAAGGATGTCCCCTCTCACCACATCTTTTCAACAACGTGCTAGAAAAGAAAGGGTATGCAGATTGGGAAGGAAGAAATGGAACTATCTTTGTTTGCAGATAATGTGACTGTTTATGTAGAAAATCCAAAAGAATTGGCCAAAAACCTCTTAGAACTAATATACAATTGTAGCAAAGTTGTAGAATAGGAGGTTAGTATACTAAAGTCAGTTGTTTTCCCATAGATCAGCAGTGAACACTGGAATGTGAAATAAGAAAGACAGCAACATTTACATTACGATCCCCCAAATGAAACCCTCACACAGAAATCAAACAAAACACATACAATGTCTACAAAAAAGTACAGAACTCGGTGAAAGAAATCAAAGATGGTCCAAAGAAATAAAGGGCTATCCCACGTGCACCGACGGATACCCCACGTGCACCGACGGATACCCCGCGTGCATTGACAGATACCCCGCATGCACGGACGGATACCCCGCGTGCACCGACAGATACCCCGCGTGCACAGTTCCGAATATTGTCGAGATGTCAGTTCTGCCCAATTTGATGTGTAGGTTCAACCCGCCCTCATCAAAATCCCTGCACACCGTTTAATGGATGTCAGCAAAGTGGCTCTGAAATTATGGTGTGAGGCGGAGTGCAGAAGAGCTAACACAGTATCGAAGTTGGAGCGGCACCATCCAGCTTGCTATAAATCACAGCTTTGGTAACCAAGACGGCGTGGCACTGGTGAGAGAGCAGACAAACAGACTGATGGGAGAGAACTGGGAACTGCAAACAGATCCACACAACACACACACAGTCAACAGCTCTTTCTTACACCGGGACAAAACCTCTGCAACAAATGGTGCTGAAACAGCTGAAATCCACATGCAAAAACAAAAGACTCTGGGACCAGATCTTTCACTCTCCACAAAAATTAATTCAAAATAGGTCACAAACCAAAACGTAAAATGTAAAATGCAAACTCTTGAAACTCCTCGATTACACAGGAGAAAATCTAGATGACCTTGGGCCTGGTGGTGATTTTTAAAATGTAACACACGGCACGATCCAGACAGAAACCACGGTCAGCCGTGCTTCACTACAACCTGAAACTTCGGCACTGCGAAGACACAGTGAAGAAAAGGAGACAAGCAACTAGTTGGGAAAAGATAACAGCTGAGGAGGCATCTGTTAAAGGGCTGTTATTCAAAACACTGAAACCATCACCTCTTAAAAAGTCAACAGAAGAGAATGAGGGACCCTAAAATGAGCAAAAGAGCTCCACAGACCCCCACCAAAGACGACACTCAGACCAGCAATACGCACAGGTAAAGGTGCTTCACACCACTGACACCCAAACGGCCAAGCCCCAGGACGCTGCACCCTGGGTGAGCACCCAAAGGTTAACACCCACGTCCACACAAAAAGTCACGCACGGATGTTTCTAGCAGCTTTACTCAGAACTGCCAAAACCTGGAAGCAACCGAGGCGACCTTCAGGGGAAGGATGGCTAAACGCTGGTACATCAGACGATGGAGTAGTCAGCGCTACGGAGAAATGGGCGCTCAAGCTGTGGCAGAAGTCTTAGTGCACATCACTAAGAGCAAGAAGCCAGTCTGAAAGGGCTGCACACTTTAGAATTCTGAGTACGTGACATTCCAGAAAAGGCACAACAGCAGAGACGGACCACTCAATGGTGAGGATGTGGGGAAGAGGGAGGAGAAAAGAGGGAGGCTCTCTGGGGCGGTGAGATACTCTGCATGCGTGATGGCGGGTCTGGGACAGACAGCTCCCGGTGTGGTCACTGTCACCGAGGCACCCTCAGGTGGAGATGCCAACAACAAGGAGGCTGGGTGGGGGCACACAGGGACTCTGCACCTTCCCCCGCCATGGTGTGAACCGAAACTGCCCTACAAAGGCAAGTCTACTTCAGACAAAGCCTATCACAAGATAGGACAGCAAGGCTTATAGCACCAGGACAGGCACATGCAGCCGGGAGGCAGGGAGCCCTGGAGCCGGGCGGAGAGCCCCACTCCCTGGGGGTCACGGCAGCCCTGGGAACCTCAACATGCAGAGCAGTCCTGTGCCTTCTGTCTTGCAGCTCAGTGCAGTGAGCAGAACAAATGACCAGCTGGAAACACAGCACATACACATGGGTCTTTCTAGAGCAGAGCTCTGAAGGGGCAGCAGGCAAGGGCCACCTCCTCGGCCAGGGCACACAGGGAGTCCTCTCAGCTGAAGCCAGAGATGCTGGAAGGGCTGGGCATGCCTGGCAGAGCCACACAGGGTTGAGGGGCCTGGCGGGCAGAGGCTCCCGGGGCCACTGCTGGGCTCAAGCTGAATGAGGGAGAGGAGGGATGGAAGCCTGGGTCTGGTTTCTGGTGGAGACAGGGCAGAGTGGTCCCAAATTGTAGATGAGAAGTGCCTGTGTGCCACCTGGGGAGCTGGAGGCCTCCCAGGCTGAGAGGGAGGGAGAGAGGCACTCAGGACGGCCTGAGGCCAAGTGGAGACACTCGGGTGGGATGCAGGTAGGCGATGGACACCTGGGCCAGGTGCAGGGGGTGGGGCACCAGGGATGGCAGCAAGGGCGGCTGGGGCTGAGGTGTTAAAGAGTGGGGAGTGGCAGGGAAACGCTGAGCAGCCATCCGGAGCCTGATGCCTATGGAGACAGACAGACATGACACAAGTGAGGAAATACGGGGTCCAAGGAGGGCTTCTGAAGATGACAAGCACTGTCCTGTGGCCCAGGCAGGAGGGCTGCAGCCAGCGGCCACCCATGGGACAGCCTGGGAGCCTGCATCCTGACCAACAGTTCTGCTGCGCCCCCTTGTGGCACCACTTGACCCCACAGCCTCTCCTCAGGTCTCCAGGCTCCAGGGCCCCTCCCATCCACACAACTCCCAGCTGCTCCTCTCCTGGCTGGGCTCTGTCCCCTTCCCTGACCACCCTCCCTCCCAGCTATCTGTGTCCACCCTGCCTGTGCTGGTACCCTGCCGACCCCCTCCAGCCCCAGCTCCATAGGGCCAGGCAAGGCGGTGTCCCTGACACGTAGAATACAAGAAGGAACTCAGTCACTGCCAGTCGGTGGCTGCTGTCCTGGCCCTGGTCTGCAGCAGCCCTCCCTGGGCTGTAAACTACCTCGAGAGTTCAGGTCTAGCGCCATCCCACCCGGACCCAGTTCCCACAGCACCCGGCCAGGTGGACACCTCCGGGCCCAGCTGAGCTGGCAGGAAACACTGCTGGGCACAGCCAGGTAGGAAGCAGCACAGCACGAGGCCGGATATCAGCTCGCACTTCCTGTCTGGTTACTTGCCCTCAGCAGCACCCTGGGGGTGAAGGACAGGTGAAGTGTGAAGTCCAGGCAGCAGGTCACTTCCTGCATCTGGCTTCCACTCTGGGCACTTCACACCCTTTACGTTTCATATCTGAGGTTGCCTACGCAGCACTGGAGACTGCGCAGGTCACTCTGCTTGGTCGGCACCTCCCAGGCCCTTCTGGGAGGCAGATCTGTTGGTGCAGCAGGACGACTCACAATGCACTGCTGGCCTAAACATGAGCACAGGAGACCCCTGGGGCACCCAGGGGTAGCTCCTGAGCCAGCATGCCTGGGGCATCCACGCAGCGCAGCAGGAAGCGGAGAACTGGAACATGGAGGCACCTCAGGGACCCAGGCTGAGCAAAGTGTACTGGGAGGGGTAGGGCGGGGCTCCGGCCAGCAGACAGGCATGTGGGAAGTGCACCCACGCATGATCCACGCACTTTCTCAAGCACACCCCCCACATACAAACATGCACCCATGGCAGTTTCAACACATGTTGCCAGGGACAGAGGCCTGAGCCTGTCAACTTCTGGTGGCCCGGGAGGGTCAAACGAGCTCTGATCAACGCCACCCCAGCAGGATGGTGGGTGCTGTGGGCACAGACAGCAGGCTCTGGGCCCACGGCCATCTGAGGGAGCCCTAGCTCCGGCAGGAACCACGGGCCACCAAGAATCAGGGTCCCATAAAGAATAAGAAACTGCTCCCCGCACCCCACTCCCCCAGGCCTGAGGGCGGGTTTCTCTCCCCCAGGTGGTGTGTGTGTTGAGGGGCACTGGTGCCATCAAGGATCCGCTGGCACAGTCAGTTCTGGCCAGTGTCTAACACAAGCAGACGGAGCAGAGCTCCTGGTGAGCTGGCTGTAGCGTGCCATCCAGGCAAGGCCTCAGGGTGTCCGGCCTGGTCTGTCCAGCAGACCCACCAGAGGGAAAGGTGGTTCCAGACTGGGCAGTGTGTGCAGATGCCTCGATTTCCACTGAGATGCTTTTCCTAGACCAAAACCAGGCCCAAAGGACAGCACACCCTGAGCTCCTGCCACACCCGAAGCCACCACCCAGGGACCACCCTGCGGCGGCTGTTAGCCAGGCTAAGCACCGGCGATTTCCCCATTCTCCTGAAAATTAGGAGAACTGAGACTAACTGAAGAGACTTCATTTATAACCCACTCCCCAGTTTCAGACGCCTGAAATGTAGATGTCAAAAGTTTCCAATCTGGAAAGTTTATTCTCCAGGGCTAACGGGACTGCCGGCGCCAGAATTTCCCTTTTAAATTAGTGCGTATTTATCTCAGATTACAAAACTTTCCTTTATCTGGGAACGTGGTCCTTCTCATGTCCCAATTATCAGACTTGTAGCCTTAGAATGTTTCTACATCTAAACTCTGAACCATCAACCTGAGAGCGAGGACAGTATCTCTCTACTTAACTCCTTGTCTGGCCCCCGCCCATTTCCAGGACACGACAGTGAAGGCGGTCATCACCGCTCCCGGCGGCACACGGGGCACCAGTTCCCGGCAGGGGTTGGGGCGGGCATCACTTCCCGGCAAGCTCCAGCACGCCCTTCACCATGGCCCCGACCCCGTCGTAGATGTGGTGCAGTGCGGTCTCGCACATGAAGGCTGGGGTCGTGACCACCTTGCTCTTCCGGTCCACGTGAGCTTCGTGCGCAGGGTTAGGGAAAACCACCCGCAAGGGCTGAATCTGGCAGGGAGCCTGGTCCTCAGAGGCCGGCGGCTCGCAGCAGCAGAGTCCCTCCTGGGGACCTACGCGACGGCTGCCTGCTGCGAGTCTCGGAGGCCCAAGAAGGAGCACAGACCCCAGCCGGCAGCTCACCTCACCCCGGCCCCACAGAGTCACAGGCCCCAGAGCCAGCGGGTCCCGGGCCCTGGGTCTCAGCTCCTGCCCTCCAACTGCAGGGGCCAGGGCCCAGGTGGCACTCAGAGGACAGTGTGCAGCAGCTCAGCAGACAGGCACAGGTCCACGGCCCTCCCTGCCCATCAGCCTTGCCCCGCCCTCTTGCCAGGGGACGGCCCACAGTGAAGTCAGTGTGGCAGTTTCCAGGAAAGGGGCCACCCGACGAGCCATCTGCCACCAGAAAGGATATGGTCACACCCTTCACGCAGTGCTTGGCACCCAGGGCCTTGATGGCCTCCGCAGTCCCAGCATAAGGCCACTTGCCGTCCTCTTCCTGTTCGTGGCCCACGGTGACCTCCACATCTCTGAGCACTTTGGCTGCGAGGACAGGTGCGATGCAGCACAAGCTGGAGGAGTAGGGGATACGTCAGTGCAAGGACACGCACGCAGGCAATGGGCGGGTGACCAGGAGCCCTGCACCTGCTGCCTGCTCCCTCAGGCACCAGGATGTCACAGCCCTGGGTAGGGGTGGCACGGGGAGGCTGTGTTTACACAGGCCACTTGCACCCAACCTTGCGTGCTGGGGGGGGGGGGCTGCCCTGGTGGGGATGGAAGCCAAGGAATACACATGGCACTTCAGGAGGCTGGGAAAAATCCAAGCATCTTCTCTGGGCGGCAGCTCCCTAGTCCTGTTCTGTCCCCGAGAGAAACCCACACCCACCACGCCACCCTGGAGCTAGCAGGCTGAGATCCGAGAAGCCCTCAGACCCAGCAGACATCCAGAGTTCCTAGGCCCCCAGGCTCTCAGCAGCAGCTCCAGGTGCCCTGCCTCACCCGGCCCCACCCTGCTCCAGCCACCCAAACCAACCCAGCAGCTGGACACACCCAATGGGCTTCCCGGCCGCGTGGAACTCCTTCAGGACCCGAGCCACATCCTCGTTGACGCTGCAGTCCTTCCCATCCACAGCAAACGTGCTCCTGCCAGGAGAGGAGAGGCCTGCCATGGCTGGGCTGCACCCATCCCAGAGCCGCTGCCTCCTGGGCACCTGTGTAGATGCATGTGCTCCCACGCAACCTGCCCCATAACCGCGCTGTCACACAGCTTTTCCTGTTTTTCAAACAGACTGCGGCAGGATGGCGAGAGGCAGGACACCAGGGGGCCATGCACAGCACCCTGAGGAGTCCAGGTGCAGCAAGAGCCCTCCAAGACTTTCAGGAAAGGAAATGCCACTGGCCCACAGACAGCAAGCGATGCTGGCTTCACCAGCAGTGAGGAAAACGCCTAGAGGTTCCATCTGTTTCACCCTCAGGAGTGAGGATCAAGATCCAGGACCAGGGATGGGAGGTCTCTGTGCTGCTGTGTCGAGTAGGCCTCCTGCCAGGTACACCACTTCCAAGCTCCATGGTCCTGCTCCAGTCCTGTCCCTCCGCCCAAGACAGTCTCCACACTGTCTGCCAGGGCCTGGGAACCTGGGGTGAGGCCCAGCCCCCGCAAGGTGTCGATGGGACCGAGTGTGCCAAACACACCAAGTCCCACCCTCTTGATATGTGCAGGCCAAGCACACCTCCAAATGCTATCAAGAACAATCGAGACGATGCCGGAAGTCACAGCCAGGAGAGGACAGGGGTCGAGCAGGTGAGCAGCTGGATTCCCATTGTGAGCCTCTCCCTGGACATGCTCACTCTAGGCCCTGTCACCTGTCGTCTGGTGCACACACTACGCCCCAGCTGCTTGTCACCCGTGCCCCACTGGGCTGCAGCAACAGCAGCTGAGACCTCAGAGGAACCATGCTACCTTGGCGATCACACGGGCTCAGCTGGAGCCTGGCCTTTGGGAGCTGCCTTTCCCCTGGACAGGTCTGGAAGACCTGGACAGTGTCCCCTGGGGGGAACCACATACTCAGACCTATTCCTGTACTGAGACAAAGGCCCACCAATTCCAAGAATGCAAAGACCTGCCCACCTAAGCATCTACGCTTCTAAGCAATAGGGACCAGCAGCCACATGGGCAGAGATGGCCCGACAAGCCCACCACCGGCCTGCCCATCAGGCGAGGCACTAGATCAGAGAAGCACCTGAGAACACAGGTCATCTTTCCAAGAAACCCAGGTCCTGTTGGAAGTGAAAATCTGCTGATGGCCCTGTCCCACTGCGTCCTGGCAGGACAGCAGCAGTGAGAAACCACTGGAAAGGGCACAAATTGCTGCCTGACCCCGGACCCTGATGTGGATACGAGGGAGGCAGAGTTTCCATGGCTGACAGGAGACGAGGGTGTGGCACAGCTACAGGGGCCAGAATCCTGGGGATGGGTCCTGACGTTGGTGGGCAGGCCACCCAACACTTTGGACAAGGAAGGCACAATCAGCTATACCTCAGAGGGCAAAGTCAGGTCCAGGGCAGCAAAAACAAAGGTCAACTCATCGCTGATCACTGGGAAAAGGCTTCAAAGCAGCTAGCTGCTGCGTCTGGTCTCCCATATCCACACAGGGCAGTGAGGAGTAGGCTGTGATCGGCACAGATCAGGAGAGACTGGCTTTACATCTCAGCGGGACATTTCGATTATGAGTCTCCATAGACACCCAGGTCACCATGGCCGCCTGTGCCCTGGACGTGGACACCATGCTCAGAGGGAGGGCAGCCTGGTGGGCGTAAGCAGTTGCAAGGTGCGGGATGGGACCAGGGGGAAAGGGGACAGCACCCCAGGACCCAGTGGGCCAGAGGCAGGCCAGTCAGGGGAGGAGCCAGAGGTAGGAGGCTAAAGTGGGTGGGGAGTCCTGCCTGGGGCCTGACTGTAAGGCGTGGGAGAAAAGGATGCTCCCTGGAGCAAGGCCCCACAGGGACTGGGGAGCCATCGCCGAGCTGGAGAAAGGGAAGCCAGCAGCCTGTGAAGATGCCTGGCTGGCAGCAAGCCTCTAAGGCTTCTCTCCTGCAGGGCAGGGCTCATGGCCTTCACCTGTAGGCACAGGTGACACTTGACAGGGCCTGACTCGAGACGGCTGATACCCACATCACAGCATGGAAATCACCCTCATCTTCCTATCCTGTGACAGCAACGGGGTCAATGGCCCCAAGGACCCGAAGAGCTCTGAAAGAGGCTCCCACCCGACAGTCAGCTATGCGCAGGGCTCCAGGAAAGGCTCCTGCTGGCAAGTAGCCACGCGCTGCCTCTCGGGCAGCGCCATACTGAGAACAGTACCAGGAGAATTTCCATGCATGCACAAGAAGGAAGAAAGAACTACAGAGAGCGTAATGAGGACCCAAGCCAAGGACCCTTTCCAAATGCCTGCCAGGCCCACAGTCCCAAGCCACTTCCTGCAGCAAGAGCACAGCTAGAGAGACCCTTCCCTCTTGGCCGCCACACAAATCACCTCACCAGGAGAGCAGTTTCTCCTGCTATAGGTTTTGTGCAGGAACTGGCTGCCACAAGGGACAGACTGATTTCCAAGAGCAGAGACCAGCAGGTTAGCTGGGTGGGCTCTACCCACCCTGACGGCTGTCAGGTGCCACAAGCACTCAGACAGGAGAAAGCAGAGAGCCATCCTTGTCCAAGCCGCCCCTCAGTATGCACACTGTCCAACCCGGGAGCTTGCTTACGCACAGGTTTTTGGCAGCTCCAAATCCTCCAGGAAAGATGGCAGCATCATGGTTGGCTGCGCTGAGCTGGGCCAGGCTGCTGATCTTGCCTCGGGCAATCCTTGCAGACTCAGTCAAAACATTCCTAGAAAGAGCACAGATAATAAAAAGATCAATTACGGGCGGGGCCAGGGGACAGAGGGCACGGCTCATGGGCTGGAAAAAGTGTGCTCGCATGTGGAATCCAGAACCTTGAAGCTGGCTAGGTTCCTCCAGGACCTACGCCAAACTACTCAGAATCAGGGCCACCAAGAAAAAGAAGCCCCTGTGCGTCCCAGAGCAAAGAGATCCAGTGCAGTCCATCAGGGAGAGCACACAGCAGATGCCAGGAAGCCACTCCACGCCAGCCTCAGCAGGGAGCTGCTGCAGCCCTGACTGTGGGACAGGGGTTCTGAGTGGCAATTCCAGGGGACAGAGCCACAGTGCTTCTCACCCCTTGTCGTCTGAAGCTGGCTGGAAGGCACCTGGGGGACACCCCACAGGGCTGCTGTCCTACAGTCACAGAAAGGGCAGAGGCCAGGGCACATCTTGGGGTGGACACACTGCTAGAACCAGCTAACAGGAATGTGGAGCCCAAACAGGTGGCCAAGGGGAACCAGATCAGAAGACGTGACCACATGGAGATGGTGGCCAAGTGTCTCTGCCAAGAGGAGGTGGCGCAGTGAGCATCTCTCAGCTCAGCAAGTCCTGGGCAGGTGGTGAGACATACCCTGAGGACTGCAGCACAGCCCGAGCACAAACAACACGCAGAGGCTGGAGGCGAGTGAACCCACAGCTCCAGGCCACAGAGCTGTGCAGCATGGACAGGGCTCCCGCTTCCCTCCCAGCCCGCACCTGCTCTCGCTCTCGGAGGGCTGCCCCTTGGTGTGGTCAATCACATGCATCTGAGGGACATCGGGGGCAAAGATCTGGACCTCGGCTCCTCCTCGGCTCAGATGCACCAAGATCCTGAGTGAGAGAAAGCCACACAGACAATGCTTCAGGACACGCCCACTCAGACCAAATGCAGTTGTCCCATCCTACTTGCTGACCTCCAAACACCATGGCTCCAGCTCACTGTCTGCTGCTGGCCAGGGCAGAATCACAGGAGCAGGCTGTGTAGACCATGTGCTCCCTACACAACAGGGTGCAGTGGGGTGAAGGAGCTGCTCAGGGCCCTCGGCCTTCCACACAGCTCACAAGGCTCCCTGCAGCCACCCTCATAGGCCTGAGGAAAAACAGCAGCAGTGCATAACACCCAAACGAGGTGCTCTTACTGCCCCTTACACAGGGAAGGAAACTGAGGCAGGAAGGGCAATCAGAGCCTGGCAGTTCGGATTTGGCCCTGGCCACCAAGCATCCCAAGCACAGTGACTACCGGGGCTGCCTGTAAGATCTCTGGCCAGGCCCAGGTTCCACGTCCATATAAGAACGCATACCCTGGTGCTGCATCCACCAGTGCAGTCACCTGGGGGATCCTTGTGTATGGGGCCACCTCCAGGCAAACACTGGCAGTGGCTCAGCCTGCACTCAGACTGAGCTTCATTCTGGCCAATGAGGCTTCCCTTGCCAACTCTAAGCCAGCTGGAGGAAGGTGATGTGCCAGGTCCTGTCATACCCTACCGCTCCTGCCCACAGAACTTTCCGACAAGGCAGAAAGCCGGGACACAAAGCCAGCAACACCCATGAAGGCCTAACTAGACCTGTGTATAAGGCAACAAAAATCACACCACTGAGAACCAGATAGAAATCAGTTCCTATGGGGAAAAAATGTTTGCTGAAGGCAGCTACCTAAGTATGATCCCAGCGTTTGTAACTGTGTACACTGGCATGTTCAGTGGCCATCTAAGTGAAATAACTTGCACCAAGCCTGGTGGTACACACCTGTAACTCCAGGTACTTGGGAAACTGAGCTAAGGACTGTGAGTTTGAGGTCAGCCTGAGCAATTTAGGGAGACTCTGTCTCAAAATAAAAAAGAGACAGGAATGTAGCTCAGCAATGTGGGGCACCCAGGGGGACACCCCACAGGGCTGTTGTCCCATAGCCAGGGCAAGGGCACAGAGGCCAGGGCACACCTCGGGGCAGACAATTTCCAATACGGCAAAAACCAAACAACAAAATAGTAACTTAGCTAGGCATGATGAAGCCCTCCTGTGATCCCCACAGCCTGGGGGGGCTGAGGCAGGAGAATTGTAGGTTTGAGCCCAGTGTGGGCAACTCAGCAACTTACAGTGACCCTGTTTGAAAACTGGTGAGAAAAAAAGGGCCTGGGCTGTAGCTACGCAGCTCAGCTCAAAGGCCCTGGTTTCCATCTTTTGCGCCACAAAAAGCAGTAACTTAGGAGCTTTCTCTCGGAGCAGAAGCTCCCGCCAGGACTCACGCAGAGGCCTCGTGGATCTCGGTCCCGTCGTAGACTCCGCAGCCCGACAGCACCTGGGGGAGGAGAGCGCTGACCAGGAGGACACGCGGGCAGGGGACGACTGGGGGTAGGGCTCGTCGCGAGGCGGGGACGATGGGGGCAGGGAAGGGGACACCGCGAGGGGAAGTGTACAATGAGGGGAGAGGAGACGCCACGGGAGTAGGGGCGACAGCTGGAGGGGAGGAGACAGCTAGGGGTGGGGCATCAGGGGATGGAGGGACGAAGGGACACCACACCCTGAGACGGGAGGGGCCACACTCACCAGAGCCACCCGGGCCCCGGGGCGCGGCGCGGAGCCGTGCAGGGCCGCGCGGAAGGTGTACGCCCACCCGGGGAGAGGCCGTGGGTGCCCGGAAAGCGGCGCGAGCGCGGAGGCCGCCGACAGCCTCGGCACCACCAAAGCCTTGACGGCGGCCATGGCGCGCAGGACAGCCTGATCGAAGGGTCACGCGCGGCACAGAGAGCCCAGGCCGCGCCTGCGCACTCGGGGAGGCGGGGGGGGCCGCGGGGCGAGCGCGCCTGCGCACTCTCGGACAGGGGGCGAGCGCGCCTGCGCAGGAGCCCGGGCGGGAAGGGGTTGGCGATGTAGGCCCCAATGTGCGGTTCCCTGGCCGCGGCTGCTGTCGCGACCTGGGGTATGGAGCCACGGTCCGAAGATGCCTCCAAGTGGACTTTTATCCCTCCCTGCGAACCAACCCAAATAACTGCCCCACACCAAACTCCGGGTGTCTACACCGAGCGTCAGCCCCGCCCCCTCCCCTGCACCTCGCACAACTGTTGGCAGTGGTGTGACATCTAGGGTGCGGAGGAAGAGAGGATCCTTCAGGTTCAGAGGACGAGATGGGAATGCGTTCGCGGCACCCACCCGCCTGGGGCGCAGGCGCTGCCTAGAGATGGGGTCTGTGGGCACTGTTAAGACAGAATCCCCTCAGGCAGCTCTGAGGTGGTTCCAGGTGAGCCTGCGGCTGAAGGCCACTGTGGCACATCCACCTGGCCTGTGCCGTCCACAGGGAGCAGCTGTGTAGACAGGGACCTCGAGGCAAGGGTGGGGAGGCCACAGAATGGGAACTGCATAGGGCTGGCTCAGCTCCACGGCACAGCACTTGGCTGGCAACCTGAGGCCCTGGGTTCGATCCCCAGCACCACAAAAACATCATAAAACTGGAATGCGTCGCTGTAGATGGGCACTAAGCACTCGTCAGCTCGTCTTCGGGGCTGGAAAGGCTGCACTCATCCTCAGCCATGATCCTGCCCGGTGGCCTGGGGTCAGAGTGTCACTGGGTGTTCTGGAAGTGTGAGGCAGGTGACTATCTGGGGACTGTCCTCCCCGGAAGAGCTGCAGGAGCAAGCACTCAGGCCATAGGCCTGAGCTCTCCACTTCTCCCACATCTCTCCCTGGTCTATGGCCTTGGAGCAAACTAGGCAGCTGAAGCACTCATGTACTGGGCACCACTTGGCACACTTACGCTCCCAGCCTGTGTGGCTTGGGTCAGCCCAGGAGGCAGGTGGGTTGTTAACACCTCCACTACCAGAACAGGAGTTGACTGGGGTCCAGAGACCTGTGGGTCCCACTGTGAGCAGATGAGCAGCAGAGCGTGGTGCTAGCAGGGAGGCTCTCCTGCCCCAGTGGCACCCCTGCACCCCAACAGGGTCCGACGCAGCTCGCCCAGGTCATGCATGGTGCTTAGCTTCTCACACCAGGACATGTTATAAACACTCATTACTCAGTTCGCACCTCACTGTGCATTTCCCAAGTTCATCTTCAGGACTCTGTCAGGGTTTACAAGTCCACAAACACAAGCCCTGGAAAGGGCACACAGACAACCACCACCCGCAGGTCCTGGCCCACTTTGCACAGGGTCTGCCTGGCCAGCCAACCGGGTTTATGGGCTGCACAGGTCTCAGCACAGGTTTCCACAGTGCCAACCACCCCAGCGTGTCCAGGGCCAACAGCCCGCCAGCCTCTCCTGAAGGTCTGCACTGCCTCGGCAGAAGCCAGCTACACCAGCACTACTCCCTCTCCCTTGTCCTCATCCTCGTCCTCGGATCCTCTGAGCAGGCACAGACTGTCTTCCTCTGATGCCTCGGCGTCCTCCTCCATCCCCGGTGCTTCCAGGGAGCGCTTCATGCCCCGCTGCCTGGAGACTGCCAGGACATACTGGATGTTGTAGCGGTTCCAGTCACAGCTGTAGACACATGGCACTGGGTCAGTGCAAGGGTCCACTGTCCTCTGCTCCAAGAGCCTGGCCCCACACCCACCCAGCAGGGACTGGACATGCCCGTGTCCTCTCTTCTCACCCAGGTACTCTGCTTTCTGTGTCCCCAGGCTGGGCCCTTCCACTACACGGGTGCCCTCCGAATCTATGATTTCCCTGCAGTATACAGGGTGAAGCTCACCACTGTCTCTCACCAAAGTACCTGGCAAGGCGAGGCCAGGAAGAGCCACACTCCTGCATGGAGTGGGGGCGACAGCTGTGCGTGCAGAACCCCTACCACACCCACACGCAGCCAGCACACACCCATGTCAGGTCCCTTCCTCAGAGCTGTGGGAGGCAGACACATCTGAAACAGGGAAGGCCTAGCACCTAGCAGTCTCCTGCAGCAGGTCACACTTCAACACCATGACCTGCCAGCAAGCAGGGGACTGACGAAAAAGGGCATATGGAGGAAAAGCTTGTCCTAGACTGATTCACTACAAAGACACAGGGACACCTGGGCACGATGGTGCACACCTGTAATCCCAGCACTTGGGAGGCTGAGGCAGGAGGAACCCAAATTCAAGGCCAGCCTGGACTATACAGCAAGAAAGACAAACGAATGGGGCAGAGAACAGGACTTTCAGTAGCCCAGCTGGGATACCTGGCAACTACCTTGTGACACAGGGAAGGACCCAGCCCTCGACAGGGCAAGCTACGCAGTCTGCACTGTCCAGGCCCTGCCCAGGACAGGAGTGTTCTGGGGACAGGAAGCAGAACCACCAAGGAACCACCTGGTGTGTACATGGGGGGGGGGGTCCTTGCAAAAGTACTGACGGTGACAGTCACGGTGACCATCATGGTCCCTAGCCCCTCACATGCTCTGTCATCACCCCGTTTTCCTGCTGGGAACACCGACGTGCAGAGCAGCCACACTCCAGCAGAGGGCTGGGTACCACCCAAAGCTGGTCACCCTCACCTCCCATAGCAGGACTTTCTGTCTCTAAATCGAGTGACACAGGGAGCAAGACTCGGCATGGAACGCGGGACCTGAGCCCCCCCCCCCGAAACACGCACAGCTTGGCCACGTCATCCAGGTGCCGCTGGATGCCCTTCTGCAGGAACTGGACCACAGGCAGCAGCTGCCCCGCCCTGGAAAAAAGACACCTCTGAGTATGGCCGATGCACACAGCTCACACCCGGGCCAGCAGCCAGGCGCCACATGGCAGCTGGGACAGCAGAGGCACCGCACCTGGACTTCAGCTTCTGTCCATGCAACATGAGCAGCTTCTGCGTCCAAATGAGGTAGAACTCGAGGTGCCGAGACACCTCGAAGGAGGAAGCTAAAAACTCTAGCAGCTTCTCCACATACAGCTCAGGCAGAGATGCGCTGACGACTTCAACTGTGCAGAGGAGAAAGGCATGTTCACTCTGCACAGAAACCAAACCAGGAGACAGCAATGCCTGCCCGCCCACACCCGCGAGCTCACTCTCGGCCCAGGGCACGGCCTCCAGGGCCTCCTGCGTTAGCGTTTTCTCGTTGAGTCGGAAGGCCATGAGGATGGCGCGGGTAAACTCCTGCTGCCGCAGCGCCTCACGGACCCGCCCAGGGGTGATGCTGGTGTCCAGCTCATATGGGTCGAAGAGCATTCGGGCGTCCAGGGAGAAGATGAGCAGCCCCTCTGTGCTGGTGGCCGCCCAGCAGCGCCCTGGGGTGAGCAGTGTAGAGGCAGCCTCAGTATCTAAAAGTGCACTTCCCTGCTGTTTTCTTAAAGGCACACTCCCACAGTCCAAGCTCAACAGGGAACAAGACACCATCCCCACGGAAGGACTGACACGCAGATCCCCATACATCCCTCTGGCCGCACAGCAGCCATGACATCCTCAGTTCTGCAGCTGCCACACAGTTCCTGTGGCAGCTTCTCAAGGCCACCACTCTGCTGGGATGTGGCCACAAGCAAAACATGGGAGTGAACAAAGGTGGCTGCATCTCAGAAAAACCTGAGCTGCAAGATAAGGAGGGTGCAAAGCTGTGGGCTGTGGACCCTGGGCCTGGAGTGTGGATGTGGGGCTCACAGGACACAGTGACACACCGTGTGAGCTATTCGTATCTTGCCTTCCCACCCCAGCCTGCTGCAGAGCACTGGCTAACGTCTACATGCTGCTCTGCCGTGAGGACCACGTGCACCAAGAGGCCTTGCAGCCCCTGCCAGGTAGAACCCTGTGCACACACGAGGACCTGGGTGGGCAGGAAAGATGTTCAACAACAGCAAGGTGCAAGGCAGCCACCCAGAGGTGGCTGGGTCCGTGGCCTGTGAGGAGCAGGGCGCGGTCCTCCCCAGCTGTCCATCCTCAGGGACAAGGGCATCCATGTGGCAAGTGGGGTTCTGTGCCCTGTCCCACTCATGGGGGACAGCACCACCCACAGCCTGCCAGCCGCTCTGTGATTAGCCCTGTCCCCGAACCAAGACCCCCTCCCTGAACCAGCGCTGCGACAACAGGGCTCACCAGTGGGAGAGAAGCACAGGGAGGTCACCCGGATTTCAGGCTTGAAGTGGCGAGAACTCATGTCACCTGGGAAAGAGAACTGGCTACAGTCTCTGGCAGCAGCTCCAGGCTGCTCCCTGCTGGGCACCACGGAGAACAGCAGCCTTGGCCTCTGCCCACCAGGCAGGAAGAGCCCTTCAAGCCCCGCTGGCCTCCACAGAGTAGTATAAGGGTACAGCCCTGGAGCACACGCCTGACGGCCCAGCCTTCCTGGCAGACACGTGCCCAGAAGGCCCCTGTCAGCACAGCACCCAGCCCACACAGAGTATAGCAGCTTTCCAGCTGGTGGTTGCCCCATTGGGATGGTGGACCTGGGACCCAGGTTGCCCAAGTCTTCCAGAACACCTGGGGGGCACAGGCAACCCAGGCATTTCTATTCCTCCATGCCCCACACAGCAGAAGGGTACTCTATCCCAGAGCAAACACATGGGGTCCCTGGGCACCACGGCCACGTCTTCTGCAGGTGCCCAGTACCCAGTAAAATGCCACAACGCGGAAACAGCCACCCACTCCATGAACCACAGCCCCAGTAAAAGACAAATGCCACCACAGTAAAGTGGCAGAGGACAGGACGCAGAACGGGCCTCTGCTCACCTTTCCTCACGCCTGGCAGTGGAATGGCGACCCCATCCTCCTCCCCAGCGTCTTGGTCAATGAGTGCCAGGTTGCCAAACTCTGTCATCTTTCTTCGATTCAGAAACTCCTAGAACACACAAGGGGACAGACTGACCTCGGGACCTTCCCCAGGGTCTGCAGAAGCGGGGGGCAGTGTGCACTGCCACCCCGGCCACCACGACCACCACCGGAAGAGAGCCTCAGCCATGCCAGGCAGCTGCTCCCCAGGAATAGCTCGGGACTCAGCAACTGTATGCCCACCCGAGACCCTGGCAACTCCTTTGCCATCACTGTACGCTCCTGGAGAGCCAGGGAATGGGGGCTTGCGGGTGGCCACAGGCTTTGTTTTGGAGAACACAGAGGGCAGAGCCTCCAAGCCAGAGCTGGACAGCACAGGTGGAAGTGGAGGCCGCGCATGCTTCCCCCGCTCCCTCCATCAGGGCTCCGGCACTCCATCCCAGACCCCTGTCCAGGTAGCATCCAGGTGGTGACACCACGCTCAGAGACTGGGTCTGGCCCTGACCTGGCGGTGGAGAAGGACTGAGTGGGAGTTTCCTTTGGGGGCATGGAGATATTCTGGGTCCCGCTTGGCTGAGCCTCGTGCCCACCTAGCACCGCCGCTCACCTCCATGGCGTCCAGAGAAAGGTTGCAGGACAGCTCGAATCTCTTCACCAGGATCTGCTCACGGACGTGGTAGAGGCACACAAACCTGGACATGCCGCCCGCCAGGATGCTCTGGCCATCTGCTGAGTAGCACAGCGTGGTGAAGGCCCTGAGTGGGGGACACTGTGCTCAGAACAACACCGAAGGCCTTTCTAGTGTGGCTTGTTGAAGCCAGCTCAAGGGATCCTGCCAGGTATCACCAGGACTCCCACACTACAGCCTCCAGCAGCATGCGCTGCTCCCCAGCGAGAGACCTGCCTACAGCGTCTGCCCTCTGCAGCCTCGCACTGGGCCTGCTGGTCCTGCAGAAACCGGGCCAAGCCCTCAGATATGGAGGACAGAACAGAAAGACTAATTAGATTCCATCTAAACCTAGAACTTTTGTCAAGAACACCCCCATGGGCAAAAAGATGGCTCCCAGCAGGGTAGGTTTCTCCTGATAAACATCTCAACAGGCCACAGACACAAGGTCCCGCCTGGAAATGGGCAGGAGGCCTAATGGCATCCACCCCAGGAAACAGCCAGTGAGCAGCAAGGAATCAACATTTAACCACCAGATACAAACTCACCCACCAGACCAGCTCAAGAAGGGGGAAAGCAAGCACTGGTGAGGATGAGGGGGACAGTTGGGGGACATGAATGGTGCAGCCTGGGGGACCCTCAGCAAACACAGAACCACCCTACATGCTGGCGAGGCCCAACACAGTGCCCACCACAAACCTGCCACACGGCCTAGTACTTCCCCGTGGAGGAGTCTCCTCTGCTGAACAGGCTCCAGGAGACAGGCCCAGACCCAGTGTCACCACCAGTACATGCCTAGGCCCCCCCGCCTGCCAACGCCCTGCTGTGCCCATGCCCAGTGGCAGGCTGGCTAACGGGCAGGGTGCCAAGCTGACATCTCTAGTGACCCAGGTCCGGAAATGGACTCAAATGCTAGGCTGTGCCCACTTCACCCAGCAAAAAAGCCCAATCTTCCCGCTGGGCCCATGGGGCCAGGACCTCAGATTGCAGGCTCTCTGTGCCCACAGAGATGAAGGACAATGCCAGAAGGAGCAACTGCGAGAGCCGGCTGCGGGGTCTCAGGCCTGAGAACAGAGGACCGGACAAGCCCATGGTCTCAAGTGTGCCCATGTCCGGCTGCCGGCCAACGCTGCCACTCACTTGCCCTTGGCCGAGTGCTTGGCTGTGATCTTGTCCAGCTCCTTCCGGCCTGACTTGAGGTCATGCCTGCCCTCGATGGAGCCCGTCTGCACGGCATTCTCAGGGTCCCAGAAGGTGATCTGTGAGTTCAGCGTGGCCACAGCCAGCTCCACACCATCGGGCCGGAAGGTCACAGCCAGGGCTGGGGAGAAACCACCTCAGACCCAAGGAGGACCCCAGAAACCCCAGGAGATAGCAAGTTCCCCTGCACCCCCACATCACGCAACAGTCCTGGTGGGCAAGGGTGCTGCCCACCCCCAGGAACTGGGCACTGCTGGCCACCCTGGTGGATGAAGCCTAGAGGGCATGGTTCGTCCACACAGTGCCCCAAGTGGGGCATAAAGGCTTCGTCGAAAGCAAGGTTATTCTAGGGGATGTGGGCAGTGACAGTATAGAGGGAACAGGCAACAATGGCCTCAGGGAGCTAATCCCTCAACTGGCTGCAGAGGGGCAGCTAAGACCCCAAAAGCAGCCTCATCCTTCTCCCAGAGGCGCAACCCCAGCAGAGCACTGCCTGCCACTCACAGGGGCAACTCGAGATCCTTGGGAAGCGGTCAGGCACAACGTGACTGATGCTACATGGGATTTCCTGTCACTGCTGAGTCTCAGTGGAGCATCATCCTTCCACTCACTGGGCTCAGGTAGAGCACACAAAGGAGAACCCAGCAGAGGCGTATGGGAACGGGAAGAGACCACAGCAGGACCACAGTAGGGACACACAACTTGGACCTGCTATCACTGACCCCAGCTGTGACTCACCGTCAGAAGTGAGGGTCAGTGTCTCCTTGGTCCTCCAACTGTCAAACATGTCCCACAGGCGCACTGTCTTGTCCCAGGAGGCGCTGGCCAGGATGGACTTCATTGGGTTAAAACACAGACCACTGATGGGGCCCTCGTGACCAGACAAGACCTGTAGCAGAAAAGTGCGGAGGTGACAAGTGACAAGCGGCTGCTTCTCCCCCTGGCCAGGCTGGGGCAGGCTGGGCCAGGCCCTGCCCTGTCATGCTGCTCAATGCCCTGGTCCATCTGCCTCCCATTTTGTCCCCAGGTAGCAGGATAAGTCCCTCCTGGGCCACCTAGGCCCTGCAGAGCATGGCCATGGGACACTGGCCCTTACATCGAGGAGCCTGCCGGTCTGCATGGACCACACAAAGATCTCGAAAGAGTCCTGGGCGCCCGCAGAGACAATCTCCCCACTGGAGTCAACAGCCACACAGGAGAACTGGGTGGGGCGGGGAGACGTGAAGGTCCGGAAGTTTCGGTACCTGCCAGGAAAGCCGGGCCCAGGTCAGGAGCCCACACGGGGGTCTCCACCACCCTCACCTCCCGACCACCATGCCTGAGCCCCTGCCCGAGAGTGAGACCTCACCTGTGAAGGTCAAAAGCTCGCACAGTGCCATCCATGGATGAGGTCACAATGACATAGCCTGTGGCAGTAAAGGTCACCCCGGTGACCCCGCTTGAGTGCTCCGTGAAAGTAATGAAACAGAAGCCACTGAGGGTGTTCCACACCTTGACCTGTGGGAGCGCAGGAAATGCATGGGCACAGCCACCCAGGTGAACCACCTTGTGGGAGGATTAAGGGTATGTGGCAGTGAAGGACAGGGAGAGCGAAGGACATCTGCTTGTGTGGAAAGGGTGGCACATGGCTACCGAGCCCTCTCCACGGTGAACCCTCCTCAGGAGCTGGAGATCCAGGGTGAGTCCCCCCACCAGCCCCCCCCACCTCCACCATTGCCCTGTGCTCACCTTGCCGTCATCTCCACCGGTGACGATGTACTGCCCATCAGGGGAGTATGCCAATGACACCATGCTGTTGAAATGGCCCTGCTGCTTGAGCACATAGGACTCACTCTGCCACTCCCATACCAGCAGCTGTCCCAGGCCTGTAGGCACAGAGGGGCCGGCGCACCTGCCCTGACATGGCCCAGGGCAGATGGGCCCACGGAGTCCCTGACTGATCTTGCATCACCCCCTGCTAAGGCCTGAAAAGGATCAGACACAGAGAGCAGCCCCATCTGGCAGGGGGCGGGGCACAGGCCAGGTCCAGGATGCCCAGGAGTGGACTGGAGCCTGAGGTACCCTCCGGGGGCCAGGGCCCTGGAGCCACGCAGGGAGCCACCAGCAGGGAATGAGATTCTAGCAAGACCCACCAACTCCAGGACTCAGGAGCAAACCCCTGGGAACCTCACAGCCTCCCTGCAGCCCTGCACTGCTGCATCCCAAGGTCCCCTGGCTCCCTCCTGGTTCCATTGCTATGGCTGGGCTGGAAAACAAACCTGAGCAGCCAAAGGCGATCCAGTCCCCAGAGCTGTTGATGGCGACCGAGGAGATCCTCTGGTCTGAGATGCTGAGGAAAACATGGGATTGGTGAGCAGGGGGTGTCCAACGTGCCCAGGCTGCCCCTTCCCTCCCACAGTGATGGACCCCAGAGCCATGTGTGCAGCCAGCGCTCTGTCTGTATTCTAGAGATGAAGGGTCCGAGGAAAAGGGAACAAAAAATATAAATGCCAGCCAGCACAGTGGTGCACGCCTGTAACCGCAGCTGCGTGCACACTGAGGCAGAAAGATCTCATCACTGAAGTGAGCCTGGGCAACGTGGTGAGACTCCACCTCAACATAAAAACTTGAATGGGGTTATGGATGTAGCTCAGGCTTCTGGGGCTCGACCTCCAGGGCCACAGTAAAAGAAAAAATAATGCCATGATCCAGCTGTGAGACCAAAATCTGGAGCTGAGGGCTCACCTCAGGGAGTGGATGAGGTTGAACTCTGGGAGCTCATGCAGGTGGAAGATGCCAGATGCAAACCCCGTCACCAGGAGGTGGACCTTCTTGTGATAGGCTGCAGCAGTCAGGTTGTTGAAGTCTCCTTCTTTGTTGAAGAAGTACCTGAACGGATGGGTAGGGGCTGTAGGAAGTGGACCCCGGCCGCTCACCCCAGGTCTTGCCTCAGCCCTGCTCCAGAGACCTACTTGGCCAGCCTCGAGTACTTCACTTTCCCCTTCCTCTCCTCCTCGGCTGGCATGGCCTTCCCACGGATGGTGATTTCTCTCTCGCCCCCCTCTTCCTGCTCCTCTGCTTCCTCCTGCTCCTGCTGCAGCAGGCCTGCCCTCCAGCCGCTGGGGGCTTTCAGCCTCAGGCCTTCAGGTGGGGTGTCGCACTGCCACACGCACAGGGCCCCATCCTGACTGATCGAGTACAGCTACAGGGAGCACATGGGGCAGACACAGGTCACCCACTGACCTCCAGGCCAAGAACCCTCTCCAGCGTGGCCTCCCAGGCCAGGCCCACTAAAGTCCCCCAGGCGCCCTAGGAGCAGCCAAGAAGAGGCTCAGGAGGAAGGGACCTGTGGCTCAGCCACTTAGTCATCCCCGGGTCACCTTCACGCTAGGGATCTTGGGCATAGAACGTACATCCAGGCTGTCGGACTCAAAGAAGCAGGCCACGATGGCGTCCTTATGCCCACCCAGCGAGTAGTAGATGAGGTTGTCCCAGCGCTCAGCTCCAAACACCCAGGTGGACATGTCCTTGCTCCCGACCACAAAGCACCTGGAACAGAAGGACACAGCTGCTGCATGGCAGTCATGCCCACGCAGCCTCATCGGCCAGCCCAAGTGAGCTGTGCGCCACTATGTCCATCACAGGCCTTCCCAGGGACAGAACCAGTTTTTCGGGAACCCCAGATGCAGGCTGATACCCCGATCTGAGTGGGCTCTCTGTAAATGGCTCCAAGAGAACCCTGTGTGGGACACAGTGTCATGCACTGAGGGAGGATGGCTCTGGGATGACAGACATGCAGCCTGCATTCTCCATAGTGTCCTGAGGCCATGAAGGAACAGCCGCAGTCCCCTGAGCAAACTCAAGTCACCAGCAGCCCCTCCCTCCATGGCTGGATCAGAATGGGGGAAGAAAAGCCATAGGCATCTTCGGGGCAGGGGCAGTCGTGGGCTGTCAGGGAAGGCAGCCTTGAAGCAGCAGCGCCTGGCAACCCCCAAGCCCTGACACACACAAGGAAACAGGACTCCTCTCCACTGAGGGCCTGGCTCAGCCAAGGCTCACAGAATCGAGAAGGAGCCCACCCTCCAGGGAGCCACCCCAGGCCTCACCTGGAGTCATCTGTCCAATCAATGCACGTGGTCTCGTCGTATGGCCCAAAGTAGGTTTTGTCCAAGACAAATGCGTTGAATTCTCGCTTCTTCCCAGGTGCGTGGTACATCTGGGCGATGTTGCCCTTTGTGATGACAAATTTCCTGCAGGAAGGGGAGGGACACAGGCAACAGTTAGGACCAACAGTGGCCTAGCCCATGCAGAGCAACCAGCCCCAGCCTACCCATGAGCGCCTCTCCATTGCAGGACAGAGATGGTGGTGGAAGAGGCCAGAGCAGACGTGCTGGCTGTGTGCTGGGTGACCACCCAGAGCCCGAACAGGAGGATGTGGAAATCAGCCTGACCACCACTGCCCTTACCTGCCATCTGGGGAGAAGGAAACACTGTGCACAGAGCCCTTGAAGTGAAAGTGGTGTAGCACAGACCTGCAGACCAAGCTGACCAGCAGCGCAGCGCCCCCTGAAAAGAGGCCAGCAGGTGATTTCTCGGTCACTCAGGGACCCTGCCACCCCAGACACACACACAGTCATCTTAAGAGTCCACATGGTTGAAACACAGGAAGGAACTGCCTGTGCCCACTCTAGGACCGTGGAATGTGGCCCAAAGGCCACAAAGCCCAACTGTGTTCCCAGTGACGCTGCTGGCACAAGGCAGAGGAATAGCCAGCCTACCCACAGACCCCCACTGGAGCCCCACTGGGCCGACACAGAAGTGACACGGGAGGGGCCACCGCAGCACATGCCCACCCGGAAGAACTTGTCCCTCGCCTCCTGCTGCCTCCTCACGCCCAGTCCTTCCTCTTATCCCTGCCCACACCAAGGGTGATGGAAGGTGACCACCTTCATCAACGATGATCGCGAGCCGGCCATCAGGGGACAGCCCCACACACTTAATGTTGTACCTCGTGGCCAGGGGCAGGGTATCAGACTTGTTGCTGAGAAAGAGAAAAAGCACAAATGCATAGTGGGTTTCGTGTCATCAGGCCAGGGAGACAGGGTCAGCTTCAGCCCAGCAACCACCCTCCCCCACAACCCCTTCCTGTGCCACTGGATCCCACGCGCCAGAGTTCGTGGGCAAAGAAGGGGAAGTGACACTGTCTCTGGAGAAGGACCAGCAAGACACACTGAATACCTCAAAAATGGACCCAAGAATACTGTGTACCCTGTAAACTCAGGAAACCTAACTTTACACAAGTTACACACCTGGCACATGGCATTCACCACAATAGCACACACACACAAAGCCATATTGGAGAAAATGCAAAGAGAAAAAATAAGCAGGAGCAATGAGGTCCTCCTCTATGTGTCCCATCTGGGTTCTAGTTTTACCATTTTATTGTCTGAATTTTCCTCACCCAGCACGTTTTCATCCCTCTAGGCAGCCCCTTTCTAAGTGCCACTCAAACAAGATGGCAGCAGTCATCACATGGCAGCCAAGTGACCCTGGCATGCCCTGCGCACCGCCTGGAGGCAAAGCAAGCACCACTGTTGACCCATCTTGCAGACAGGGAAACAGACAAAGGCCACCCCACTGGAGCTGCAGAATAAGAGAGAAGAACCTGGAAGCCGCTCACATTGCCCAGGCCGTAAGGACTGGCCCACAGACTCCCCAGCAACTCCGGAAAGAGTCAAGACAGGAAGGGAACTATGCGTTTTCTTCAGAAGAAACACAGCTGAACCTGAGCAACCAAAATCGGCCTCTAACCAGGGACTGCCCCCTTAACCCAGGAGGCCAAAGGTCATGGGGCTCCCAAGCAAGCAGGGGTCCAACTGGCTTCCACTCCCCCAGAACCATCTGGCCTCGCTGCCAGGGAGGTGCTGGCCCTGAGCTGCACCTCCTGCCCACAGGAGAGGCAGGGTCCCTTCCTAGCCAAGTGACACGACTTTGACCTCAGGGCCAACCCCCAGTCAGGAAAGGGTCAGCGCAGACATTAGAAGAACAAGGCATCCGGCAGGCTGTTCCACTGCTGAGCCATGATCCTACCAAATCCTTGCCTTTGGGGCAGCCTTAATTAATGGGTGCCCATCCCATAAAAAGGTAGGCGAGAGACCAGCATCAATCAGCCTCCAGTTTCCAATGCCACAAAGACCACTCTTCAGCATACTTACTTCTTAAGATCAAACACTGTTACTCTGTTCCCCACGGGGCTGATAACTGAGTTTCCATCGCAGGTGAAATTTAAGTTTCCACGCCGATAAACTGTACCCAGCAAATTTGAGAACTGGAAAGAAAATATGCTGTCGTAGTAAACACAAAGAAAATAATCTCCACTCCCTGGGAAGGGCAAAGGGAGGCATCTGGACAAAGACGCACGAAGGGTCGGCTGCTGGGTCCCTGCTCATCCTGGGGACGTTTCCTGGGCTAGAGAGGAAGAGGTGAGCCCAATCCTCAGAGACCAGAGACCCCACCGAGGGGTAAGAAGTGCCCAAGACAGGAGGCATTTGCCAGGCAAAGGGAACAGGAGCCACGTTTCAGGATGAAAAGCCCTAACCGTGAATGGAGCCCCCGGAGGGTTCAAGGTACCCAAGACACAGCCATGTGCTAGCACCCTGTTCATTCATTCATCAAACGACTGCACGTTACACAGCAGTGGGAGTGTCCTGTACTTCCTCTTACTGTACACCCAGCGGCAGGAGCAGGTTCGGAAGAGCACACCAGGCAGCACGGGAGGGAGCGGCTGCTTGTCGGGGACAGGGAGGCTGTTTAATGGGCCTGGGGGAAGAGCTGCCAGCCGGGCCGGCAGCTGAGGGGCCCGGTGACCGCGGGAAGGGTCGCCGGGCCGGACCCTGGTGTTCCGAGCACAGGTGTTCCGCGACCCAAGACGCGTTTGTGTTGCCTCGCAGTTCCGGCCTGCTGCCGGGGAGCGGCGCGTTCAGGGCCGCGCCAGCCCCAAGCCGGACGGCGAGCGCGCCCGGATGGACCCAGGACCCGGGCGGGAGGGCTCCGCGGGGCGCCTCCCCTGCCTCCCACCCTGCCCTCCGGCTAGCAGGCCGGCGGCACCCCAGGTGCACCGGGCCGGGGACCCCGCGCCGCGCTCACCCGGTACGCGAACTTCATGGCGCAACCGCACGTGTGCGCCGCGACGCGCAGCAACTTCCGGGACGGGGCCGCCGAGGGCGGCGCGCTTCCGGGGCGGGACCACACCCCCGGCGCCAGAGCGGGCGGGCCACAAAGGCCCCGCCCCCTCCGCGCGCGCTCTTCCCGGCCCGGCTCCGGCCCGGCTCCGGCCCGCGGCCCTGCGTGGGGCGGGGCGGGGCGGCCGCCGGGGCTACGACCCTGGAGCCCGCGCCTGCCGGCTCCGCCGCTCCGGGTGACGGCCGCGGGGCCCCCGAACTAAGCGAAGAACCGGGTTCCCGTGACAGCCGTCCTACGCTTAGGAAATCGTGCAAAGTCCTCCAGGCTTCCCAGAAAGTCAGCAGTCCACGCCTCGGCGTCAGCAACAGCCCCGGGCAGAAACAGGCAAATCCTTAACTCCTCACACCGTGTCACCACCGAAGAATCAAGATCAGAACAGCAGTTTCTTCTTAAAGTGTGTATTTTCAGAATTTTAGTGTTTACATTTTAAACAATCTTCATACAGTCCAACATTATGTTTCAGAAGAGTGTGAAAAATGACTTTCCATAGTAAACCATGAAAATGGAACGAACACCTCAGCGTCAAAGTCACCTGGTCACCCTTTCAGCCACAGAAGCCAGCCTCGAACTGTAAGGACGCTGGCTGGCAGGTCTGAGGACATTTAGGGAAAGGGGCATTTTCATGAAAAATAAAATTTAAAAATCACATAAGATTTAAAGATCACAGTTGAAAATAAGACACAGATCAGCGTGGTTAGTTGTTTTATAAAAAGTGGCGTCACCTTTCATCTCAGATACAAACTTGGTGTGTTTAATTTCCTTTGAAAATTTAATTTGATTTTTAACGCTAAAGAATAAGTGAATAGAAGCCTTGTGTGTATTTTTCCTACTTTCATGAGCCGCCCACTCATTCTTGTCAGCTAAGACCAACACACAAATCTGACCCGTTGGGGCCGCACTGACAGTTTGGGTAGAAGTCATTTCCAGGTTGAACATAATTCCCATTAGAACTGGAAGAGTTACAATCTTTCCAATCACAGGAGACCCCACAACATTCACAAAAATTATAACTGATCTTCATTGCTCATATTTACATCTTCTGTGTTGCCTGTAAAACAGCTGCATATTCTTTGCTTTTGAAACACACATTCCAGTACCTGGCTTCACAACTATTCAACATTTGCCACACCTGAGTCAACAAAACCAGCCTGTCTCAAAATCTAACCTCAAAAACCCAGTGACAGCCTCCTAGTTACTCTACTCTCGTGACTATCAAGAAATGAAGAGGACTTTAACCTTTCAGAAACATTCTTTCATCTTAAGAAAAAAAGGCAGAGGCATTTATCTTAGTTTGCAAAAGACAGGTAATTAGGGGGAAGCAATCTGTGATAGTTCCGATCTCCCTGAATTTCCAGATAAGAAAAGACCATAAACGTTTTGGATTTCCCTCTCATTTTGTTAAATTTATATAATTATAAAATTCTGTCCTGACTGGGCATGGTGGCACATGCCTGTAATCCCAGCACTCAGGAGGCTGAGGCAGGAGTATCACTGTGAGTTCGAGGCCCCCCTGGGCTACACAGTGAATTCAAGGCCAGCCTGGACTACACAGTGAGACCCTATCTCAAAAAACAAACAAAAAAGAAAAAGAGAAAGAAAAAGAAAATTTGGGGCAGAGGATTTAGTCCAGTGGTTAAGAGTGCTTGCCTTGCAAGCACAAGGCCCTGAGTTCGATCCCCAGCACCAAAAAACAAAAGCAAAAAAAGAAAAAGAAAATTTTGTGCTGAGAAAGCTCAGATTCCAAAAAAACAAAGACTAATGAAGTAAACCTGGGACCTGTGCAGTCCCTGGGGTGAGAGGGAAACCGCTATGTATCAAGAAGTTGTGTTCTCTGGCTCCCTGTTCACAATGGGGATGGGACACCTTTCCAACACCAGCAAATGTCAAAGACCTCTTGGTTCACAGGGGTCTACAGGTCTGCAGGGCAAGCATCAACTCTTACAGCAAAAACTTTATTTCTGAGGACCTAAACTTTTATTAGTCTCAAATTCTAATTTGCCTAACCAGTTGGACCACATTTACCAGTTATAAACCGCACATGAGGAAGATAAATTTCTGAAAAGTTTAAACACATGGATATTTCTCTTCTTTACACATTTCTCCAATTTCTAAAAATGAAAAAGACATGGGGGAAAATCACACCACTTTTATTTATCGAATGAGGCGAAGGCTGACGTAGAGAACACTGACAACGGCTGCTCGGTCCCCCGGGCTCCCAGTCCTGAGCTTGTCGCCCGTGTCTGGCCCCATGCCCAGGTTACTCACGAGGCCCCGTCCTCTGCTGGACCTCACTGCACCTGCTTGCATCCATCCAGTCAGGTTCTGTTCCACACATACTGTGCCAGTGAATTCAGAGTACTCTATTCATATGTACAAAAATACATTGCTTTGGAGAGCTGGAAAAGGTTTAATACATGTAACACTTATTTACAAGCTGTGACTTTCACACCAATAAAAACATGTATTTATTTTGTCCTTGATTTTTGGTGCAACTTATACATAAACATTACATTAGTCTATACTTTTAAAAATAATAAATCAACCATATGTACAATTAAATTTACAACTGAAAGCAAATTAGCCCATTGGTACGGTATGACTGCAACCAAGTGGACCAGCAGAGGTTAACCAGGTCACATCCTCCCCAAGGCCGGCCCAGAGCACACAGCGAGGACCCTTACTCTTTACTTCACGCAGAGCGTCGGCTGAAACTTACAGTACAAAAGAAAGGTATTGGTCATACAGCTACAATTACATGAACAGACCTCAACGATGAGAGAAAAGCAAACAATATATTAACCCCACATAGATAATGACAAAATAAATATATATTTAATTCCAAATATATATGATATTCAATCAACACTGGGGAAAACAGGGACGAGAAACACACCCACATGAATGCAACGCTGCGCTGCTCCTCGCACCTGGCCCAGTCCTCCTCGAGTACCTTTACTGCAGCTCCAGCTGTGGCTGTCCCACCAGCGGATGCTGGCACCCCAAGGGGTTACGCACCCCCCAACCCACCCACACCCCACCCAAGGGCCCTAAAAGGAGTTCCTGGAGGAAAGCAGAGCTTGGTGATCAGAAGACCCGCAAGTCCTCCCGGTCAGTCCAGAAGTCTGGCAGCCATCTGACCAGTGGAGCACAGGCGTCACAAGAAGCCAGCAAGGCCTGCTGAGTGCCTGCCTGAAAGAAAGGCTTCCACAGAGAGCCAGCAGACGAGGGCTGTGCAGGGCAGATGCAGACGAGGGCTGTGCAGGGCAGATGGTGTGAGTGAACGAGCGGGCTGAGAGCAGACTCGGTAGGATACCAACACAGGGATGGGGCGGGGGAGGGGACGACATGAGACACACAGGGTGACGCTCTACCTCCGCTGACCGGCTACACAGTGCCGTTTCCTGGTACCTCCATGGCCAAGCAGGGCTGCCAAGTCTGATTAGCGCTAGCAAGTCACGACAGAGAACAATCCAGTCACAGTCTCTAAAGTGCAACCACAGCAGTGTGCGCTGGACAACCGCGGCACTGCCATCATGTCACACTGACTTCCAGGACGTGGTCGTCTTGGCTGGGAATGACCAGGACCTGGGTGCCCGTGCTAGAGGTGAAGACCTGGCCGGTGGGGAGCGCCTGCAGCCGGGGCATTGGCAGGCCCTTGTGCTCGCCACTGGCAGCTGAGTGTGTACTGCCTCTGCCCCTCACACTGCTGCAGTCCAGCTGATCATCTGGGTGTCTGTCCACTGACAGGCTGTCGTTTTCAATCCAGCTGTCTGCAGAACACACAAGAAGTGAGCACAAGCCCCGGCGCGGTAATAAGTGGGACACAGCACTCCTGTTAGTCTAGCCCCAATGGACCTCTGGGTGTGGAGGACGTCAGCCCAGACCCTGCTTTCCAGGCACCCAAGCCCCGAGTTCCATCTCTGGCACCAAAAAAAAAAAAAAAAAAAAAAAACACCAGGCACCCGGCACAGACTCAGCCCAGAGTGCGTGCCAAGACGGTAACAACGTGCTAGGCTTTGGGCCAGTCTCCACTGCCACGTGAGTAATTCTCACATCTGCCTGCACAGCACGAGCCTGTCCTGTCCACATGAGGTGCTTACGACCACACGGACTCACATGCGGTCCCTGACTTGGTGGTTCCGTTTGTGACGAAGCTAAAGCAATACACTCGCAGTCAACTGTCCTTGAGATTTGAACTCTGATGTTCAGGATGGCAACATGCAGTCTGAGCCCCACTCCAGGGAGGAGCAACCTGCACAACTGGAGTGCCCCTGCTGCCTGCACCTCTCGGGACATCGTGCCTGGCTCTGAGTGTGCCTGTGGCACAGTGAACTCTCTACCATAAGCAGGTGTGGGAGAGAGGACTCTGCCCAGCCAGAGGCCAGGGAAAGTGTCTGGCCACACTCTGGGAGACAGGCCACTGAGGATGGCAGTGGGTCGGGCTAAGTGAACACACATCCGGCTCAGGATGCCTTCAGCTGAGGACAGCTCAGTCAGGGAGCACAGCCCATCTCCTACAGGGTCCTTACCGGCATCCAGCTGGGAGGAGTGCGCAGAGCGGTGCGGGAGGTACTTAAACAGCCTGACATCGGGCAGAGGGAGGTAGCCCGCGAAGAGAGGCATCACCTCCATGTGCACTCTGTGGGTGGCCTGGGCGGCCACGGGCATGGAAATGACGCCACAGCTCTTCCCACACACTGCCCAGTTGCTGCTGTTGTCAACCACTGAAAGGAGGAGCAGAGGCCATTCAGTACTCACACCAGAGCAAGCAGCACCATGCGCCAACTCTCGCCCACTGGGA
Source organism: Hystrix cristata (assembly GCA_004026905.1). Taxonomy (NCBI): domain Eukaryota; kingdom Metazoa; phylum Chordata; class Mammalia; order Rodentia; family Hystricidae; genus Hystrix; species Hystrix cristata. Next base: position 83,903 of record PVJO010003168.1, on the reverse strand, counting down.
GACCCCAGGCTGGAGAACACGTGTCTTTCTGGGTGTGACCCCGTGCCTTCACGTGACATGTCTTTCTGGGTGTGACCCCGTGCCTCCACCTGACATGTCTTTCTGGGTGTGACCCCGTGCCTCCACATGACGTGTCTTTCTGGGTGTGACCCCGTGCCTTCACCTGACGTGTCTTTCTGGGTGTGACCCCGTGCCTTCACCTGACGTGTCTTTCTGGGTGTGACCCCGTGCCTTCACGTGACGTGTCTTTCTGGGTGTGACCCCGTGCCTTCACGTGACGTGTCTTTCTGGGTGTGACCCCGTGCCTTCACCTGACCTGTCTTTCTGGGTGTGACCCCGTGCCTTCACGTGACGTGTCTTTCTGGGTGTGACCCCATGCCTTCACCTGACGTGTCTTTCTGGGTGTGACCCCATGCCTTCACCTGACGTGTCTTTCTGGGTGTGACCCTGTGCCTTCACGTGAAACACGTACACTTCGCTAGGCAGGTTATACCACTCCTGTGAGGCAGCATGCAATTAAGTCTAGTTTATACAGGACCACACTAGACAAACACAGAAAACCATTTTTTCCCTTAAAAATGAATGAAGTGTGGTTAAATCAGGCAGACAGCAGTACAGGATAGCGGCTGTAGCTGAGCTGGGGCAGCGCCAACGGTCTGCACCCCAATTAGAACCTTCAGGGCGACCACCTGTGGTTGGGGAGGGCACCATAGAGCCTGCAGGGCTGCCTTCTGGACAGCACTGGACACCCTCCCAGGACACAGCAGTTCCGACACACAGCAGCTGTCATCACTAATGTCAATACTTCAAACACAGCCTGTCATTGACTGTGGTTCTCAGGCCCAGCAAGCACTTAGCAGGATTGGCCTGGCACAGGCGTGAGCAAGAGGGGCTTTGGGGACAGGGAGGTGAGCAGGATAGGGGCTTGCCTCAAGAAGCAGCCAAGCAGCAAGGCAGACACCAGTGGCAGCCCAGGGAACATGTGAGCAAAGCCAAGAGCAGCTCGGAGCAGGTGCAGGGCAGGAAGACAGGGCTGCTGCAGGCTGTGCCTAAGACCTGAGGCACGGGGAAGGGCCCTGCACAGCAGGGGTACATGGGCCGCAGCGCTGCAAGCTCACCATGACCCTTTTATGCTGTCAGGGAAAAGAGACTGCCAGCGACTCAGGAACATCCTTCACAAAGCAGTCACAGTGGCCAGTGCCATCCAGTTCAGTGCAAATGAACATCTTGCTACACATGTGATGTGTTTGGATGCCCAAGAAGATGCACATGCAGTGGAAGGAGCCACGTGCCCCAGCCCAGACCCTGGCTGCCCTACACAAGACCAAGAGCCCAGCCTGGCACAGCAGGAGTGACCGACCACTACCCGAAACTCCAGCCTCTCTGGGCTTCAAGGCTCAGGGTTGGGCTCTGTCACCTGTGTGGATTTGTGGAACCAGCAGTGCCACTTCAGAGATGTGAAAGAAAGCAAAACACCAGTTGTCTTTGGCTTTGGGAAATACTTTTCATGAACGAACCATGGGATGGGTTTATTGTTGTGGTTCTAAGTAATCATTTGGCTTTGAACCATTTTGAGACCCACGGGGCTGAAGTAGCCTGGAGGAAGGGGACAGGGCCCCCGGGAGAGCACACTCCAGAGGTGCAGGCAAGGTGGCAGAGCAGCCGTGAGGCAATGGCCAGGTCCTAGACCATGTGGAGAGGAGGCCCAGACAAGGCTGCTTGCTAGAATGCTCCATGAAAACAGAGGTCACCCTGCAGTGAGCCTACCAAACAGGCACTGTCACTCTGGAACATCCTCCTAGGACAGCACTCAGAAAGACAGGGCACCTCCGTGATGAGTCAGGAAAAGGAGCTCAGGACCCACCTTCATACATTAGCTTCGTGCAGAAATACTCATCGGACCCCGTTAGTGCCTCGTCCTTGTCCACGTCCAGGAGATCGGCAAGCCGCGTGATGGACACCTCCAAGGAGCAGAGTGAGCCTGTCCTGCAGTATTCTGCTCCCGCAGGCGGCAAGACCTCCGCCTTCACGCTGTACAGGGTCTGGATGGGGAGGGAGGGACAGACAAGCTCACACACCCATGGGGACGCAGGGCCGTGGCCACTCGCCCCATGTGACCCCCGCCACAGATGCCACATTCTCGGGGAGTCCTCACCCCAGGGCCTTCTGATCTTCTTTTAAACCAGGGACATTTTCAAGCACAAGAAACAGCCGTACAGTAACACTCTGTGCCAGCGATGGCAAACCTTTCGAGCTTTCGATGATACAAACAGCCTGTTGTGGTTCGCATGCCGTAGGTTCACCACTCCTGCTCTAGGCTTTTCCACCCAGATTCAAAGACTGCTGACGTTTTCCTCCCTTTGCTCCCCTGCTCATCTACACCTCTGAACCTGCCCAGGGTGTTCACAGGGATTCCAGACAGCCGGTCACTCCACCCCATGTGAAGACGTTTTCTTACCAAACCCAACACCATTATCACAACTTAGCAAAACCAACACAAATCCCTCTGTATCCTTCCAGGCGGTCCGCAGCCAACACTCCAAGGCCAGCTCTCAGTGGCTCTCTCGCAGCCGGCTCTGAGGTGCTGCGGTGCGGTGCTCATGACCTGGACCATTTCCGAGCGCACCAGAGGAGACACCGAGGTGAGTGTGCTGCCAGTGGCTAGACTCTAGCTCAAATGCTGCTGCTCAGAACGGGAGCCGCTGAAGGAGCCGCCGGCTCCTTTGCGGGCTGCAGGCTGGCGACCAGAGATAAACCTCTGCTGAAACAAGCTCTCACAGCTACAGCCCCTGACCTCCTGGTGGCTGAGGGCCTGTGAGGCACACAGTTCAAAGACACCTGATGAGCTACACGGCATGAGGGACTGCAGACACCTTCCAGCCCCACACAGACACTCACTCACCGCAGGTCAGAGCCAGATGCAAATGCTAAGACCACAAAACCCTCAGAAGAAAACAGAGAAGGAAACCTTTATCACCTTACATGAGGCAATGCTTTCTCAGATCTGAAACCAAAAGTCCAAGCAATAAAAGAGGAGATAAACTAGATTTTACCAAAAACTAAAAACTTCTGTGCTTCAAAATGAAAAGACAACTCACGGAATGGCAGAAAATATTTCCGATTATTTATATGGTTAGTAACTGTTACCTGGGATGTATAAAGAACTTACAGTCCATTTATAAAAAGTCAAATTGCCCCATTTAGAAACAAGTGAAGGACTCAAATAGGAGTCTTTCCACCAAAGAGGACACACACCTGGCCAGATGACAAGACAGCACCATCACTGCACACTGCAGGCAAGCAGGAGACAGCACTCTGCAGCTGCCAGGCCAGCAAGCACCAGTGTGGCGAGCGCAGAGCCGGTGCCCTCAGCTCACACAGTTCCTGCAAAAGTTCCTTCTACATTCTTAAACCGACAAGGAAAAGAAAATGCCAGGAAAGTGACAGTGAAGCATGCTGACCAATCATCTTACGGTAAACAACTAGGTTACCACTAGCAGAGCCCTGCTGGCTGCTGTCCACCCACCAGGAAGGGTCGGTCTGCACCACTGAAGGGCACACTGTGATGCTGATTATGGTAATGCTGAGGCCAGTGCGGAGAGCTAACTAAAGTGCAGAGGTCAAAACGAGGAGTCTTGGTTAGAGGGAGGTAGAGACAAGGTTGCAAACGTAAACCCTTCTCAGATAAAATGCCTGCGGTTTCAAGTAAAGGAAGGAACAGTCCCAAAGCCCAGCACAGTCTGGTAACCTGACCGAGAGAAGGCAAACACCCTGCATCCACTCCCTGCTCAGTGCCTCGCCCAGCTCACACTCAAAGTGGCTTCTCCCAGCACAGCCACAATCTCTACACTCTGCAATATTTTTGGTGCTTTGTTTAAAAAACTAAATACCCTCAGAAAACAGTGGCCCTGGCTGCATGGGTACTAGCGACTCAGATGAAGGCTGCTAAGTGGCTCCCAGAGAGTTAGAAGTCAACATGAGGATGAACAGGCATGCTCCACACTCATCCCGGGGCAGCACCAGAGTATGGGCACCTCGGGTGTGGCATCCAAGAACAACCCAATACTCCTGGAGCTACAGCTTCCTTACACTGACTTTATCCAATTTGAAAAGTTACATTATGATGCTGCCTTTCACTTCCGTGCCCCACACACCACTCCCCAAATAGTCCATTACATACAAAGAAGTTCTCCACGTGGAACTCGTATGTGTAGGGCTTTAGGGAGATGGACAGCCGCTCTTCAGAGGCTGGGGAGAAGCCCACGGAGAACTGGCAGTTCAGGGCAGGGGGAGGCTCCTGCGTCCACTTCAACTCCCAGACGAAGAACACCGACTGCTTGCTGTGGACATGCTGCAAAGAGAGCTGCTGTCACTGCCATACACGCCAGGAGCCCAGAGAGGGACAGACGTCCCACTACACGTGGTCCCTGTGGCCCTACAGCACCAGTCACTGCCCTGCCTGGTCCTAGAGCAGATGACACATGACCCAAAAATGATTCCAAGAACCTCATAGCACTGGGGACTGTAAAAGGAGGCTATGGGACTATTTACTAGTCCACAATATACCCATACACATCCCCAGTCTCCAAAATGGGCAATGTAATCCACCAGTTTCTAGGTACATCTTTACATCATGCCCACCATTGTCTACTTAACATGAAGTTGATTTAGAACTAGCACAGCCAGACATGTGACTTGAACATGACTACTGCACAGTCCACATGTACAGGATGGCGACAGGCTTGGATAAGATGTGAAAACAAACAATTATTAGTGGGAAAACCTTTTGAAAATGCTGAAGATAGATATCCACTAGGAAGCCTCGGATTGTGTAAACATTAGGCATTTATTTGCAAAAGCACACATAGAAAAGGGCCAAAAAGGCCAGGGCAGGACCCGGAGGTGTCCCAGTGATTTTTTTATTGTGGAGACCACCCCCACAAAAAATGATGGGCACAGAGCTGCCCCATACCTGGGACTCCTTCCTGTAGCAGGCAGAAAGGAACCAGCATTCATTCCAGGGATCCACAGGAGAGTCCCGCAAGAGCTTGTGTTAGCATAAATCATGCGCAGAGTAGGCTGTGAGACTAAATTCTCCTAAAAACACAAGACCTATCTGTTTCCTAACCCATCTGCTGCACCCCTCAGCTAACCACAAGCCCACTTAGTATGTCAGTGAAACAGAGCACTCAAAACACAGCAAGCACCACACTGGCTCAGGCCTCCTCCACGACACAAGCTCTTCCGGGTCAGCAGCAAGACTCCTCTCTGCACTTCCAGCTCAATCTTAAAGCTCACCACCCCACCTTCAGCAAACTCCACGGCCTTCAGCCTGATGTGCCGGCCCTACAGGGTGCTTACCTGTGGGGATGGTGCATTCAGTGGTGTCAGCTGCAGGTCAGAGGCATCTCCGGTATCTACAAGATTACTTTCTGACAGCTGGAAGTCAAGCTCTGACAAGTTCTGGACACAAACCTGAATGTATTTCCTAAAGCAGAGAAGCAAAATATGATTTTGACACGTAAGAATCTAATTACACGTATTTCTTTTTTTTTTTTTTTTTTTTTTTTTTTTTGTGCTGGGGAATCGAACTCAGGGCGTTGTGCTTGCAAGGCAAGCACTCTAACCAACGAGCTAAATCCCCAGCCCCTAATTACACGTATTTCAACTTTTTCAGGAAGACCCTCACTGATGAGGGGACCGCAAAAGTAACAAAGCAAAATAATTTCTGCTTTTACTTTCACATGTAAATGTGCCCAAGAAACCCGCATCTTTTTTAAAACAAGCCATTCCTGCAGGAAGTGGACGGAAGGACATCTTGCTTCTTCTGATGCAGTGCTATTACAGCATGATGTGCGGACCTCCCTAATCAGGTGGCAGCCATAGTGTCCCCTGGGGAAGGACAAAAGCTACTTGTCCTTACTGCAAGTCAGGATTGGTCACTGAGAAACCAAGTCACCTCTGGTACTCACAGAGCTGTGAAAAACAGTCTTTAAGGAAAGACATTTCCTTAAAAGCACCTCAGGTTCTCTGAGGGGTGACACAGGCTTTAACAATTAATACCTATAGTAGTTCTCCTGCTGTGAAGAAAAAGGCCACTGCCAGCATAACGTTCGAGTCTGCATATGGTTTTAGCATTTTTGCTTCCAGTTTTCCCACGTATCCCCAAGGAGGCAAAGGGAAGGTTACAGTGGAGGCCAGGCTGGGCCCTGGCAGTGGTCCGTGTCTGCACCGTCACTTAGCACAGTGTTCCTCTACGCACTGCACTGGGTCACCGCCACACGCTGCTGTAATGGCCAAGCGGAGCTGACAGAGCCTCCAGAGCAAGAGTCTCAACCGGATGATGAAGGCCCTCCCAGGGGACCAGAGACAGTATGGAGACACCTGCAGTCACCACACTAGAGGGGAGGCTCATGGCATGGGCATCTCAGGGAGCCCAGCGGAGCCGCTAAGCTCCCTCTAGAATCAAGGACAGCCGCCAAAAGAATCACCAGGCCCCAAATGTCAGTGTTTGGGAGGACCCTTTCCTGGAAGTGACCACACTGATGACAAGAGATCCTGAGGGCAGGGGAAGCAGCCAGCTGAGTCCAGGAGACTGTGTAGAGGTCAGACAGCAGCCTGACAAACACAACAGCGGCCTAACAGGCACAGGAGGGGCAAACACAGACAAGTAGCCACACGGGGACCTATCTGGACCCCAAGTCAACCATGAAGTGTCACCGGTGAGACAGGAGATCTGAGCATGGGCAAGGTGCTACAGGACACCAGGGAACCACTGTTATGCAAGAAAGCACCCTATTTATCGCGAAGGCCAGCAGCATGGTAGGGAACAGGTGGGGTCTCTGATACCTGGTTCCAGCAGAGAGCAGGGAGTGCGTGGTTCTGAAGGGCACACTGAAGGTCAGTGCAATGACAGTGGAGTAGATTGACCATGGGCAGTCAATTGATACCTGCGGGGAATAGAGCGGGACACACACTCAGCACACCTGCCTGTCAGCACAGTCACCACCGCCATCCATCTGACTCCGTGGTGATTGCTGATGTTTAGACATTCCCTTATGGCTCCTCTGACCACTGTTCACAAAGTAGAATTCTACTAAACATGTGACAAGCAAGAAACACAAAGCTATACACACAGACAAAACAAAAAACAGAGACAGCATGGGCAGGGGGCCACGTGCCACCAGACTGGCCTCAACGGCTCCAGAGCACAGATGTTCTCATCTCATGGAGCCAAAATGAAGCATGCATGAAGGCACAGAGGTAGGACACTCCCACTCCCAGAGGGGTGACCATCTAAGCATTCCTGCCCTCTGATGCTGAGTACATAACTGGAAACAGGCGATGTGAGGGCATTGAGTGGACAAGGCTGTGACTCCCTGAAGGGCAGGAAGGGCACCAGGACTACTCGGCTGCCTTTCCCCCATGGAACAACTGCACACCCTGGTATAGAACATCGCTCCCCTGCTGCAGGAAGCATCAGCGGTGACTCCCAAGGCTGTGTGCGTGAGCAGGTGAGGAATTTCCTCCCACGTTTTTCCAGGCCTAGACACTAAACCCTCACGCACAGACACTGGCCTGTCTGACACTCTGTGCTTCTCTCTGGAGTGCCTGGGCCTGGACCTGGGTCCTACTACTCTCCCATGTATATGTGAAGATGTCAGCTACACACAAAAGCCAGGATCTTGCCACACAGGACGTGGACACTCTGGCAACACATAGCCAAAGCCTGTGTGGCATAGCTTCTCTGGGTGAGCCCCCCACCCAGTAAAGCACCCGACTGGGCTCCTCCAGCCTTGTCCCAGGACTCGCAAGGCACATTCCCTCATGGTGGACCTCATCCCTTGGGCTGGGGGCAGGAGTCAGGGCCCGCTGTCCTTCTAGAACGGCACCTCACAGACAGAAATGCCCAGCACCGGGGCAGAATCCACCTCTCACCAAACAGGCAGATGGGTAGAAGCTGTCACCACAGCTCCTTGGCCCACCACCCTCCCTACCTTGTGGTCAGTGGTGACCATGCAGGGGCCTGCCCTCTGTCTGTCCTTCTGCTTCCTGGGAGGGTCCTGAGTCCCCAGTGTGTCACTGGCTGCTGTAGCTGATGGCAGGGACAGAACCTCCAGTTCAAACTCGATCACATGGTACGCAGGCGTGGCGGGCAGCCCAATGCTCGTGACCTTGTCGGAGGACTGGATCTGGAGCACCTCGGTGGAGGACTCTTCTACAGACGTAGAAAGTGCAACTCAACATACTCCTTCCCTTCTTAATGGCAGGCTCCTGGTGTCCTGCACCCACGGGAGGACAAGGTGGAAGCAAGGGGCAGGGCAGGCCAGGGAAAGCCCGAGATGGCACAGGAGGTAAACTGGCAGACTCAGGGCTGGGACCTCAGGGCCCATGCTGTGTGGCTCCACCACCACCCAGAGGAGGACAAAGGGCTGCCCCTTCTGCCTGCATCACTGGGGACCTGGGGACTGTAGTACTGCAGGGCTCCTGAGGGCATCTGGAAAGGGTGCGCTGCTCCTGCTTTTCAGGGTGGGGACGGGTGGGGCAAGCAAGGCGGGCAGGTGCCCTGTGGCATGCCGGCCAGCGGCACCATGAGTCCCAACTGAGGTCAGCACTACCCAACGTCATGCTGCTGTCAGTCTGCTCCCTTAAAAGGTAAGGCCCAGCCCATGGCCAGGTTAGTCCACCTGTAAGTGCTGACCTCAGTTGCCACCTGCGGACGTGGACACGGGAAGTGTCAGGACAGGGTGACCAGTGGCAGTGGTGTCAAATCACTGTCACAGCCTCCCAGTATGTGGCCACACCCAGAGGACACCTGCACCGCGCACCTGCCTGCAGACAGGGTGGCCAGCACCCTACCTCTTGAGTTAGAGTAGATTACAGCTCTGTTCTCCCCCTGGCACAGGACGAGCATGGTCTCCACATTGCTGAGCTGCAGGCTGTCCCCGCTCTTCACTGTGTAGTGGCCCGTTGTGACAGTGAACTTGACCTTCTGAGGAATACCAGCCAAAAGGCTATCTAAAGGGAACAAGACAGCAGTCGGCACCACTGGACTCCAGAGAACCCAGAGCCTGCAATGAGAGCAAGAGATGACTCTGTCCTCTACTGCATGAGAGCGCCCACCAGGGGCACTCCAGGACTTCCCTGAGTCTCTATCTCCTCTGCCCTCACAGCACATGTGTGTGGGGTTGTACACAAGTTCCCTGCCTGAGCCACAGTCGTTGTGAATCCCGGATGGGACGGGTAGAAGAAGCGGGCCCAAGACGGGAACAGGAAAGGAGCAGAGAGGAGGTGGGCAGGTGAAAGGCAGGGAAGGACAGAAGCAAGGTGGCTGGGGCAGAGCTCAGCCCTGCCCCAGAGTGCCTGAATGTTAAATCACTTTGAGAGGTGGCCTACTATGCCTTTAGCTGTCCCTGTATCTGGCACAAGTCTGATGCAGAAAGACAGGGAGAATGGGGGGACACAACAGGAAAAAAACGCCAAGTAAGTGCACTGCTCCCAGCCTAAACAGCAGCAACCCTCACTCACTGGTGCCAAGCCAAGTGGTGAGGGTCTTCAACAGACTGAATGCTAGCTCCTAATTTTGGAATTGATCAAAATGGACAGATGCTCTGAACTCTCGAGCGGTGCCTGAAGGCCAGGCTGAAGGCCCACTGGACCCTCAGCCCAGAGCAGGGGAGGAACTCACCCCGACCGGAGCCTGGCACAGTGCCAGTGGGAACCCAGAGCCTCAACGCCTGCAGCAGACCTTGGCTGACTTTCAGCTGACTTTTATACTTTCGTATTCTCAAATATACCATGGTTTTAAACACAAGAGCTGGCGATTACAGGAACAGAAGAGCCATACCTACTAGTATGGCTCCATCCTACTAGCCAGGGAGCCCCAAAGGCCAGTGGGCAGCGAAGACGGGGTCCCAACCCTCTCTATGCACTGGCCACAGCGGCCTCTCGCATGGCCCCAGACGCCACTCACCAGCCAGCGGCTCCACGTGCAGCTGGGGCTCCTGAGAATACACGTCATACTGCACGATGGGGTAGATATGCGGAAGCACGAACCACACAGGGCCCACCGAGGTGCACAGCTGCCGGAGTGTGTACGTTCCCGGCTCCTTGGCCTAGGGTCAAAAGCAGACACTTGGGAAGATGGCAACTACTCTGTAGCTACGAGCACCACAGCAGGACCCCTCACTCCTAGTCTTCCACGCTGTGCACCTCTGTCTGCTCCTAGGAGGGCTGGGCCAGAGGCCCCCAAACTGCAGTCTCTGATGCTTCCATTCAACCTTATGCTTCTTATGAGGTTGCTCCAGGGAAAGGGCACTCGGGACACCTCAGCAGATGCATGGCCTGCCCCAGGGCGAGACCTGGCCCCAGGTGACAAAGCTGTCTTCTCCCAGAGGCGAGCATGTAGGGCACACTGCATCAGAGTGGGCCAGAGACAACTGGTTGGTTGTTTTCTGTGTGCTGGGGATTAGACTCAGGGCCTTCGCACAGAGATACATCCCTAGCCCCCTGTTTTTACTTACTTACTTGTTTATTTTTGAGACAGGGTCTCACACAGTTATCTAAGCTGGCTGGAACTTACAGTCCTCCTGCCCCAGCCTCCCAGAGTACTGGGCACTATGCCCAGTCAGAGTCAACTGTTTTGATACTGATACAGCCAAAAAAGGAAAACAGAGTTCAGGGTGACAGTGCCATCTTCCTTAAAATCTGATGCTAACAAATGAGGATGACACCTTGACACACAGGGGAAACAGCTACTGAATCCAGGCAGTTAAAAAGATGAGTCCCAAACAAGCATCGACAAAATGTCAGTCAAAATTGATCAGTGGCCAAAAATGATAAATGCAAAAGACTTCAAAAAAACTCCAGCGTATTTTTCTGCAAGGATAAAGACAAAAATACAGCAAGCCAGACAGTAGGCCCCATCTTCGCCCCAACCCGAGTAGACTTACCTGAGTCCTGAAGGCCACCCTGTTGGCCCCAGGCTCCAGGGTCATGCTGCTGCACCTCAGCACGTGGGCCCCGTCCTCCAGGGCCACCCCTGAGGGTGCCTCTAGCGAAGAGCCACTCTCCTGCCTCCGCAGCAGCATGTGGGCGTTTCTGCAGATGATGCCCGTGGTGCTCAAGGAGCTGTCGGAAGGGCTGCGCTCAGACACCTCTGACAGCTCCAGCGCAGGCAAGCTGCTCCGGGACTCGGGGAGCAGGGAGGCCTCGGCGGGGAAGTGGACGACCCCGTTGGGCATCTTGCGCTTGGTCAGCCACTCAGTGGTCTTCCGGTAGCTGTTCTTCTCGATGCTGAAGTGGACGTTGATGGTGATCTGGTCTACGTGCACAGGGATCGGCATCTGGCTACACACAGTCATCTCCAGCAACAAGGTGCCACCCGCATGGACTACAGCACTGGGAGGGTCAAAGTGCAGGTCCCGAAGCTGTGCGAAGGGGTGCATGGGCAGCACCACCTTGTGACCTGGGAACACAGACCACACGTCCTGCCCAGGCCACTGCCTGTCAGCTAGCACTTGCTCAGCAGGACAGTGAGAGCAAGGGCACTCAGGAGGAAGGCTGGAAAGCTTCCCACCCCATGCTGCCATTACACCTCCAGGGGGACCTTGTCAACAGAAAATATAAATGAAGGCACAGACCACGATGGATATTATAAAAACAACAGAAACTGATCACCTGGCAAACTCAAGAGAAACACAGGCCAACTAACTCCTCAACTTCAAGATAAAGCTTGTCAACAACCCAACTCCTAGAGTTGTCAGGGTCTCCACACTTTCCTGCCTACTTAAAGGAATGAGTCCCACAGCGCACCTGGAAGTAGGTGAGGTGTCCACCAGTCCACAAAGGCAGCCAGGAGTCTCCCAACCAAGGACCGGGAAGAGCCATGTTGTGATCACCACGGGTTGGGGAGGAGCCCCTACACTCCCCATTTTCTGACCTCCTTTCTACAAGTACCTTGGTGTGGTCAGGGAAAGCACAGACTGCAAAACAGACTTGTGAGCATTTCTTGGCCATCTATGGACTAAAGGAGGGCTGGGGCACAGCTCTGTGGTAAAGCACAGGCTTAGCTGCACGAAGCCCCGGGTCCAATCCTAGTACTGCAGAAAAGGAAAAGGAAAACCACTGACTGTGGGCCACAGGAGACTGGCCAGGACTGGCACCATAAAACCAGAGAGAAACAGTAAACGATGATGAAATATGTGATCCACACGGAGATGCCATGGAACACTGGCAAATCATAACTCAGCCATCCGCCACATGAGCAGGAGGCATGGCCTCAGTGCCAACAATCTATTCAGGCACGTTAAAGAGCCAACAGACCACAGTGCTGTCCCGGAGCTCCTGGGCAACCTGTCCAGGAGGCCCTCTTTGAGGAAACCAACCCCAGTCATAGACCATGCAAACCTGGAGTCAAAGCCTTTGGAAAACTCACGTTCACACAGCCAGCCACTGCCATGGACCAGACCATGTCCCCCAGGAAGATGCAGTGAAGCCCTGAGCACAAGGGGACGGTGTACGGAGATGGGCTGGGGAGGTATTAACACAGAATGAGGCCAAAGGGCCTTACAAGGAGGACCACCAGGAGGCTTGCTCCCTCCTTCCCCCCACAAGAGGACACAGGAGGCCAAGAAGGGGCCTCACCACAAACTGAGCCTCGGCACTGGACCTCCAACACCAGCCTCTAGAACACGGAGCAAAGAAAGCCCTGACCACAGTGTTTCGTTACAGCGTCTTCAGCAGCGTGACACGCAGCTATCCTAAGTCCATGCTCTTCTCAGTAAAGCAAACGAAAGGAGCAAACTTATATAATAACTTAATTCTGCTACACCGCGTTATTATCAAGTATACATGTCACAATGCCAAACCTCAATCTAAGCCTTCCAGAGCTCACTTCCGTCTAGATGCTCCCCCGACAAAACACTGGGACAGACTCCAGAAGGGGCCAGGCTGTGAGACGACTGGCTCAACTTAACACACTCCACAATGGAAGCAAAAACTGCTGCATGCCCACCATGGGCGAGCCTTGAAAATCCATTGCAACATCCGGTGGTTGGTGGGGCTGGAGGTGGGGAGCACAGGGTTTCTTCTCGGGGTGATGACGGCGTCCTCAATGGGGTGGTGGTGGGTGCACACAATGGCAAATACGCTAAAAACCACCGAACATACACTTCAAATGGGGGATTATGATAGGCAGACTCTACCTCAATAAAGCTGGTAGGTTTCAAAAGTCAATGTTTTAAAAAGAAAAAAAACTGAGAACAGCTGTTCTAAACTAAAAGAGATTGAGATATAACAACCAAACGTAATATGAAGTCTCTTGTTGACCTCTATTAAAAAATTTCTAGAAACATTTTTTTAGACAATTGGGAAATCTGAATTAAGGACCTCTTAGAAGGTGATACTAGAACCTGTGAACCAGTTCAGGTAGCTAGGATACCATCTGTCCTTATTTTAGAAGATGTATGCTAAGCCCTTCAGGGGAGTGGAGTTTTCTTAAGTTCAGCAAAAAGAAAAAGGCGAGAAAGAGAGAGAGGAAAACAGAAAAAGAGAGAGATGCTTGCTACACACCAAAGTGACCAAAGTGATGCTAACTGTTGATTCCAAAGAGCTGACATATTTTGTATTAGTATTTTTACTTTTCTGTAGTATGTGAAAGTATCCACAATTAAGTTTTCTAGGTGGTATTCTTTGCTTTTTTGAGACAGGGTCTCACTACGTAGTTCAGGTTGGCCTCAAACTCCTACAATCCTCCTGGCTCAGCCTCCCGAACGCTCACAATAAAGCAGAAAGCACTAGAATTACCTGGGCTGTCTGCAGGCCGCCCGACAAAGCTGAGCATCTCCTGGCAGAAGTACTTCCGCTCCTCCTCGGTCAGGTGATGATCACTGGCCAGAAGGCTGGAGGTCTGCAGGTAGCTGGATAGGAGTTAAGGGGCCTGGAGGGAAGATCTCATGTTGAGGGCACTGGGATAAAAGGGCTCCGAAGTCCCCCAGCTCTCCAAAGGTGGCTAAAGGGCTTTTGTTTTTAGTTATTAGAAAGCCAAAATTAATTCATAAAGTATTAATGAGACATTTTCATATTCGACGTGGTACATGTGTGTTGGGTAGGATTTTCTCCTCAATGTTAGGCATTATTAAACACCAAATGGTAACAATGCTGCTTTAGAAACAGAAAGAAATTTTCCTACTTCGCAAAAATGCTGGCCATAAAGGATACTTCTCAACCTGCCCAAGGTGTTTCTGGCATTCAGCAAGCTGCTTCCGGGTGTGTGTGACGGGCAGGGCCCAGCCTTCAGCCAGGTAGTTTTTCAAAGCTCCCTGAAGGTAGCTCTCTGCCTTCTGTGGAGACCTTTTCCTCCTGACAACAGCAACAACAAAAGAAGCTCTTATTAGGGACCTGCGCCTGCCCTCCTGCCCCACCTGGACCCACTTAGGAGTGGTGCAGCTTGAGGTCTCCAGTAGCCCTCCTGCCACACCCATTCAAGAACTAGGAAGTCCCTAGGTGACCTGGGAATTCTTCCCAGCAATCCAATCCCTTCAAACAGATTCTTCTTTCTGGTCTGGTTACTATAGATTTTAAGATCTCATTTCAAACACACATCTGTTTTTGAGAAAATGTGAACAAATATCTTTTCCCATATAATTTATATCTCTCTTCAGTTCTTTGAAACAGCAAGCGCACTGCTAGCCAAGATCTATTCTCTTCAATGGGCTGATTTTCAAACAAACATTCAAACAAACATGGAAATTAAGCTGAATTTTAGGTCTTTTTCTCTGGTATCAAACTCCAATGAAGTCTGCACACTACTTGGATACACCTTGCAGCAATTCTTAGACCATTCCCTCACACCCTTCCACCCCCCACATCACCCCCTTCACATGTATCCAACACGCATGGCTGCTTCCCATCCCCGGCCATGGATGGTCAAAACCCTGCTAAGAAGTGTGTCATGAACTTGCCCTTGGGGGTAGACTCTTAAATCCTTCTTCATGATAGAACTACAATATTTTATGTGTATATATAAAATTAAATAAACTTAATTAAATATGAAAACTTCAAAGACCAGTATCAGTCATTAAAGGCAACAACTGAAAACTCTCAGAAAAAATGAAACAGCAAGCGCACTGCTAGCTGTTTGGATTTCAGAAAAAAATGAAAAAAATCATAATGCCTAGTTCAGACTCTACATTTTTCAATCTACAAATTTAAATGGACTTGTAGATTTGCGTTAACTCCATAAATACATCTTCTCTCATTACATGTGTGAAATGTTTAAAGTTCAATGAAAAGTTCAAGATCAATTACATGTAAAATTCTGCCAGATCTTTTCCAACGAACTTGGCAGACCGAATCCTCCCAATACTCGTATACATTTCAATGGTAGCATGGGACAAATCCTGTGGAAAAAGGAAAAAAAAAAAGCAGGATTATGTACTTGAAGTTTTAACCCTAAATAAATCCTAACTTATTTACCTAAAGATGAAGCCAAAGACGTCATCAGTATAACAGTCTTTACTTGACGTGTTTCTGTGCTGTTTCTCTGTAGGACGTAACCTCTACAAAGCCAGTGATTTGTGCACACAGCACAAAGCACAATAATCAGAGAAATCCACGAATTCATCCAGCACAGAATACGTAACTCTGTGGGGCGCTTCTGCATAGGCCGCTCCGACCCCTTCCCGCTGTCCACATGACGGGGACCAGCACCCCAGCACTCTCCAGGCTGTGGCCTGGCAGCTGAGAGCACACAGCCTCCTTCCTGCTCACAACTCCCAGTTACTGAAGAGGTAAGGGTACTAATAAGGACCGGAAGAACAACTGCCCACCCAGTCTTTGTCCACAACCCCTAGGGCACCCAAAGACCTAGCACGGCCATGGGAAAGGGTCTCAAACACCAGCGCACCGGTAAAAGGCCCCGCAGAAGAGCAAAGGCTTCAGGAGGCGGAGCTGCCCTGGGCCACTGGGTAAGGATCGAAACACTTACTAAGTAGTGCTTCTCGAAAGCTTCCACCGATGACAGTGCTTCCTTGAGTTTCTTATAAGGACTCTGAGCTGTGTTAGCTTTAACAGAAAGAGGAAAGAGTGCTTACTCATCTGTGTCACGCACAGTCATAGTTTATGCTCACCTTCAAAAACTGCAGGGGAAGGACTCTAGTTTGTTTTTTTTTTTTGTTTTTTGCAGTATTGGGGATTGAACCCAGAGGCTTTGTGCTTGCTTTTTAAATTTTTGCAGTCCTTTTAAAATTTTGGGGGGTGGGGCGGGGCTGGAGATCAAACTCTGGGCCCTGCACTTGCCAGGTAAGCGTTCTACCACTTGAGCTAAATCCCCAGCCCCTAAGTGTTTTGTTTTGTTTTTTTTTTAATCTTGGGACAGAGTCTCTCACTAAGTAACTCAGACTAGGCTCAACTTGTGATCCTCCTGCCTCAGCCTTCTAGGATACTGGGATTACAGGCATGCACCACCACACTCGGCTTTCATCTCAATCTTGTTGAAATTAGAAATGAAGACACACCGACAGAAACTACATTACTATGTCTACTATTTTCCAATTAATGTATTTGCGAAATGCTCTAAACCCTCCACACAATATTTTGCTGTGACCACTGAGACCAGGCTTTTCAGAAATCCGCCATGACAAATACCCCAGTGGACTGGGTGACTCCACAGCTGTCCCGAAGGGCTCCAGCCCAGGCAGTGCCACTCCACTGGGCTAGGGCTCGCACCCGCCAGCGCTCCTTATGCTCTTCAGCAGCGGCAATACCTGTTTCAGGTCGCTCGGCTCCCAAGCCTGCCAAAAGGTCAACGGTCCTGTTTAGATCTTCTGAGCTCGGTCCTTTCTCTGACCCAAGTCCACACAAGTAGCCCAAAGACTTCAGCTGTTGAGATAAACCCAAACTTCAGTGGCTTTGCCCTAAGAGTCAGCAGAGACATCACAAATTTAAATACAAAAACTGAAATCCAGCCCACAGCCCCTGCCACAGAAGTCCACGAGCACGGCCAGCCCTGCCGAGCCGCCTGGCCTGGTACGGAGCTTCTTGCTAAGCGCCTGCAGGCAAGTGTGTGCTGCCTCTGCATGAACTGCAGGCAGCAGGGGACATGACCTCCACAGCCACACCCAGACATGTTCAAGGTCACAGGGGCCATGTCACCTGTCACGCAGGCACCTGTGGGGATGATGTGAGTGCTCAGCAAGGCAGCAGGTACCTTTTCTGTGGCGTAGCTCCACAGCCCCACTGTGTGTGCAATGTTGGAGTCTATCTGGGCTCGGTCACAGCAACCTTCTATCCTCTGCAGCACCTCCAGACAGCTCAGAAAAACCCAGCAGTCCAGCGCACCCGGCGGGACGGACACCTGTGCGGGCACAAGCACAGGCAGTTAGGACGGACCGTGTGCTCCGGCAGGAAACCTCGACACTCGGCCCTCAGTGCCCCCCGCCCTAATAGGGTCCAGTGTGCACAGCTGCAGGGAAGAGCAGCCATTACTGGGTTCACATGGGAGGGGAAAGGGTGGGTGAGTCCAAGCGCATCTTTGACATTCACATATTTGCTAGGAAGAGTGACCCAGCACAGATACAGTTCACACTTGCATAATCTGAACCTGATTAAGAAAAAGCAGCCAAAGAAAGGCCAGCTCGAACTACACCAAGCACAACAACTGCTCACATCTCCATTTGTGCGGAGGGTGGGCACAAAGCCCTCGGGTAACTGCACAGGTGCACTGAAGACAAATGTGTTCAACGGCAGAAAGGAAAGGTGAGTGGCCGTTCCACGAGCGCGGAGAAATGACAGCTGATTCAGATGTGTCTAGGTGTGTCTGCTTATCCAGAGGAACTCCTATGGCTCAGGCGCATGCTACGGTATTCATGAACAAATGCAACACAACATCTGGGGTCTGCTCGGGACTCATCCACAAGAGTGGACAGGGAAAGAGGAGGCTCTAGACGCTGCTGTCCCTGCTGGTGATGGACACTGAGAGTTCATATGAGTATCCACTCTAGAGAACATGTCTCACCATCGAGGGCAGCTTACTCCTAGGGGAACTGGCAACACGCTTTTCCTGGTGGCCCTGGCCGTGTGATGTACTCACAACTGGCATCGAAGTTTTGGTGAACTCCACTACTCGGTACCAGTCATGGTGGGGATGCGAATGGGCTCCGCGCTGCGAACAAGCGAAGGCCGCCTCACACTGACAATGGACTCTCAGGAGGCGTCCCTGGAGACACACAGTGCAAAGGGTCTCGAGCCAACCAGAAAGAACCAGAGTGCCCTCAATGTTACTATGACAGCAAAATTGCCCAACTTTTGAAAGGTGAGACGAACTGCTTATGTACTCGGAAAAAAGATCTGCATGGGAAAAAGCACAGAGAGCATGGGACTCCAGCCAGCAGCACCCTGGTCCGTCAAATGGTGATGAGTGGGGCTTCTCCTGAGACTCCCTGATTCTGACTCTATGAGGCCTCCGTGAACATGCCACTCTCCTGAGCGCAGGCTGGGGACAAAAAAGACCTCCTGGGACAACAGAGGCTTGTACAGAGGTGGACTCTGGGTCAACAGTCATCTGACCTAGACCAAACCCAGGGAGGCAAGACAGTGAACACATGGAGTGGGGCCAGCAGCCAATGGACCAGAGCGCAGGCATGACCAGCAAGGCACCCAGTGGCACCCCGTCGGAGCCTGCACAGCCGAAGTACTCCCCACACCTACAGCTGATGACGGCCAGCGCAGATGTTTCCATACTGACCAAGCAACACTCAGGTAAGTGGAACAACACGCAGCAGTGGCCCTTCTAGGGGTCAAAACAGCCAGATTAGTGGCAACCACTAGCCACTGAGGCTCAAACTTCAACCCCCCAACTCGGAGCTGGTCCATCCCCAAGCTGATGCACACAGGGACAGACTCCGGCTTTATCAGCTGAAAGCCAGAGCCACCCAGAAAATCCAGCTCTGGGAAGCACAGCTCAGTACCCGTCACAAGCTGGCCCTGCCCTTGCTTTTGCCAAGTCCCTCTCGGGGACTCGGTCTCCTGCTTCCTATAATACTGGTAATGCAGGAGCCTCCTGGGTGCTCCGGTGCTCCGCGTCCGACCCCATCCCTCCACAGATCGCCACTGATGACTCAGCACAGGGGGCTTGCCTCATGTGGGCCTCTGCACAGAGGATCAGCTGTGTGTGCTCTTCGTGTCTGGCTTCTCCCACGGGACTCACCCGGCACCCCACAGTCCATGCGCTCTTGGTAATGAAGCAGGACAACAGCATCCCTTGTGCGTGCTGGACACCAGGGCTCTCCGCATGCTAAAATGCTCCTCATTCTATAGACACTAAGGGTTCAGTAGACCTTTTCTTTTTTTAGAGATAGGATCTCCTTAAGCTGCCCAGACTGGTCTTGAACTTGCAGTCCTCCTGCCTCAGCCTCCCAATTAGCTGGGATTACTGGCCTGCACCACCGTGAGTGGCTGGGTGAACCAATCTTTAAAGGCAACAAGTTCACTACAGATAAATGACTTAGCACCTCACTCTCACTCACTGGCTTCTTTCACACACGTGTCTGCCACTCAGCTCCGTGCCACTCATGGACAGGGCCCAGCTTGTCGGTGTCATCCACACTGCTGCCTGTGTGTCCACACACAGACCAGCTATCAGAGAAGTCATGCTGAAACAGTACCTGCACACACGACCTAGCTGAGTGTCCTGCACTGCCAGCCTCCAGCTGGGAAGGGCCTCCCGTGCATCAGCCGGGGTCACCTTCAAACATCCATGCCGAAACTGACCCACAAGGCCACGCGAGCCTCATCCCATCAAGAGCAGACACTGCTCTGAACGTGAGACGTAACCACGCAGACAACAAACTAGAGGCAAGGCAGCCTTCCCCCTGCCGGGTCTGCTGGACGTGGCGCTGGGGCGCTCTGTCAGGAGCAGCCAACTCACCTCCAGGAGCCGCAGCTCCTGCACACAGCTGTGCAGCAGCTCCAGGGCGCGCTGGGCCACCTCCCATGGCCGCTGCAGGAACAGGAGCAGGGTGCACTGGCGCGAGAACAGGTAGCTGCGCAGGTCCAGCAGGGTGGCCTCCCGCCTCTGGATCAGCTCACGCTTCTCCATGTCTATGGGCTTGCGGAGCACCAGGCCGTTCCAGCTCTTCACTGGCTGGCAGAAAAAAGTCAGCCAGTTGGCACCATCTAAACAGACACACACATGAAAGGCACTGGCGCAGGCATCTCATCCGCCAAGGCGCCTGCCCGGGAGCCAGCCCACGGGACGGCGGGGGCTTCTCTGCCTAGCACCAGCCCATCAGCTCGCTCAGCACGGGGGAAGGCTCCCAGGAGGACGGCCCTTCCGGTCCCGGCATCTCCAGCTGACCCCGGCAGCAGCACGCATGGTCGTACCATGCCCAGGAGGCTCTGAGAGGGAAAGACTGGCAGGCCTCGGAGCTGGGGACGCCTCAGGCGCCGCATCGGTCAGGCCGAGGAGGCTCCGGCCGCGGCACGGCTGGCTGCCTTGTCAGTCCCTGTGGGCTGGGGTGCGCCTGCGCCCCTGACCGTCCTGAGTCTCCAGATTGTCCCCCTTCTCCGCCCTACTCAACCACATCACCTGCCAGAGTGGAGCCCCAGAGGACAAGGCAGCAAACGCAGAGGAAAATCCTCACTTGTCAAAATTTCAACAAGCCTCCCAATTTGAGCATATAGCTCTGAGACTCAAATGTGATCTTAGCCAAGCACAAATGGCACATGCCTAATCCCAGCACTCAGGAGGCTGAGGCTGTAGGATTGTGAGCTTGAGGTCTGACCAGTCTTAGTGAGTCCCTGTCTCAAAAGAAAAGAAAAAGGGTTGGGATGTAGCTCAGTGCTCCCAGTACCACAAAAAAGATTTTGAAATGACCAAGAATCTACAGTAACAAGTTATTCAATCTATACGAAACAAATTGTTAAATCTCTTTCTCTCACTTGTGCCATAGCCGGTTTATGCCTGCTACTGTCAGGAAGCAGCTCAATGCCTGTGTGGGGACATCATCAGACAGTTGTCATGCTAACCACAGCACACAGCATCCTCCTTGCCAGCACTTCTGCCTGGAAACACTCAAATTCAAATGGGCAAGTCCCACGGGGAACGTTACCTTGGCCCAGGCCCTACTCCTGGACATTCCCATCACCATGCCCATGTGCCAGGCCAATGGGCCACCCTGCTGCCCTGTGATCTTCCTGCCTCAAACTCCAGAGCAGCTAGGATCTCAAGTGTGAGCCACCTCACGGAACTGCTCTGAATCCATGCCCTTTCCCACATCCTCTTCTACAGCCTGCCCCCATTTCTATCAGACATGGCGTCATGTATTTATCTCCTCTTCATGTCCTCGCCACAAAGGAAGGGTTTGTTCTGCTCCCCACTGTGTCTAGAACCATGCCAGGCCTGCAGTTGGTGGCCCAACAAGGACACAGTGGAGCGATCTTATCATTCAGCTGCAATCCTTGGCCCAGGCTCACTTTTGGACTTAAATTGCTTCAGATTTATTTTTAAACTGAGAAAAAACAAATCATGTGAAATGTAAGAAATACATGACATTCAAAAGGTACATGTTTATGACATAGCTATGTAGTATGTAATGTGATTTTTAGAGTTTGGTGAACACATTGTTTGGCTGTATGTTTCCATGCATCTTGGTCGAATGAGGTATCTATCCAGGTTATAAGGACCAGTCTGGAGAGGGGTGGATCACAGAAACCTCCCAACCCCCTCAGAGCACAGACAGCATCAGCAGGAGCTGACCGCCCTGCACCTCATCGTTCCATGGCTCTTAGCTGGCTCTATATCCCTGGAAACAACTCCTCCCTCCAGACACAGTGACAAGGTGCTCAGAAACACGTCTGTTACAGCCGTGCACGGAGGTCAGGAGTGGAAAGCACCCCAGCATCCGACTCCAGGGCACAGCTGCATAAATTCGGTCCAAGTGGGAACTCTTCTGCAGCCATTAACAGAACACCTCGGAGCTGACCTGACGCTTGGAAAGGGGCCAGGATGGCTGGGCTAAGAAAAGAACCAGAGAATATGACTGCATTTTTATCAAAATAAATGAGCACAAAAAACAGTGAGCGATTATTTTCTTTGTATATGGTTTCACTGTGCTAATTTTGTAATTTAAAAAAAACATGTAAGATATTATTTACATGTTTACAAGACTGAACACCCATTACAATGGTATCATACAAAACTCAGCAACAAGTTCTCATGGGCAATGGACAGAGGCGAGTGAGCTGCCCACGCCCATCCTAACAAGGACGCAGGGTCAGAAGCGCCATCGCCAGCAGGCTGCTAAGCTACTGTGGAGCTGGAAGTGACATGTCACACCTGAAAATGGCTGTGTGTGTGCATGTGTGTGTATGTGTATGTGTGTGGCACTGCACACTGAACCCCCCTGAGCTGCATCCCCAGCCCCATTCTTATTTTGAGACAGCATCTCACTAAGTCACTTCATTGCCCAGGATGTGAAAACAGCTTTTTAAGGGTTTTTACTCCTTGAGAGTCTTCTGAAAGAGAAAGTGACCATTTCTAACTCTCATTGTATTTCCCTCAGTCTTGAGAGCTCCTCCTCCACAGTGTGTATGCAACACCAACAGAGGGGAAGATTTTGTCACTGGAGGATCTACTCACCCCCAGCCCCGAAGTTGACGACATACTGCGAGAACAGGGCGTCCAGCTCATCGTACTGTACCAGGGCATCTTCAAACTGCTGCAGCATCTCAAAGACGAAGGCGAGCTCCTCCTGTTCACCCAGAGAACACGGGTCAGCTCACTGAAGCCAACGAGGACACGGTTTGCAAGAGCATGCGGTGCTGGGAGAAGGCTCACGCCACTGACATGCAGATCCATCTGAGGGATGGACCCAGGGAGAAGCGGGGAGAGACCTAGATGACGTCCAAGCCACCAGGAGCACTGGACACAGTGGCCACGTCTCACCCCGGGCTTCCCTGCCAGCCCCTCGTGTGCTGCAGATGCCTCCCTGTCTGCTTGCTGGTCTCTGCCTGAGACCCTGAGGTGCAGGCCCTGGACTCGGGCTTCACACTTGCCATTCCCTGCTGTGATCTTACCCAAGGCACAGCTTTGCCCACCACCTGTACCAGAAGAGAGCACTGGGTTCAGGCCCGAGCTACAGCTCCATCTGTGGGGCCCTATCCTCTCCAGAACACCCAGAAGACACCTAAGGCTGCAGCCCACCCTGGCTCAGGACTCCCTGCCCTGCTCTCCCAGTCTCATCTCTGTTGCAAATACTCACCCTTTCAGAGCTGAATCCCAGGTGCTCCCTAGGAAGCCAGGTTCTCCAGGCCCTCCAAGCCTGCCTCCCTACCCCTCCTTTCATTCCCTGACCACACTCACTCAGCCACCCAACGCCCCGCACTCTCCTTCTTTCACAGCCATCCCAATGGAGGAGCAGCGGGAAGACTGCAGACCACTGCCCCAGGCCTCTGCCCACCACTCTGGCACCCACTGGTGTCCAGCCTCCAAAGCTCTTACTGTGCCTTTACCTGAAGGGGACTTTGTGTTTCTCTCCTTGCATTTACTCACCAGACTGCCACATGGGAGAGCTGAACTTTCTCCACTCACCTTAACACCTTTTTAACCAGCTATCTGCTTCCGTCAACACAGAAGCATGGATGTTAGCTTCTGTCTCTGGGTGATAAGCCATTCTCTCCTTACCCTGTGGCCCCCTGGCCCTCAGCAGACTCCCTAGGGTGGGGCTTGTGTTCTCAGATGCCCGATCTCCGTGACCCCCTCACTTCCCAATCCAACAACATAGTCCCAGCCCAGCCAGCATAACAGCCACCCCAGCCCGGTCATCAACCATCCTTCCAAGGAGCTCTGATCCCTGTTAGTGGAGGATGGAGTTTAGAAACCAAGACTCAGCACTAGGAGCACCCCTAGCTACCAGGGTGCCCTTGCTTCTAGGCTTGCGGAGGACGGAGCAAGGAAACACACTGAGCCCCGTGCACACACCCACACTCCTGTGCACCCTGAATCTGCCTGCCACCCCCCCACCTCTCCATGGTTCATGCTGACACCTCTCAACCGCGCACCCTGGCTTCCTTAGCCGCTGCCTTCCCTGTCTGTGATTCAGGAGACTAAGCCTGGCGGCTTAAAGCGTGAAGAGACAGAGCAGTCAGAAAGGCTGACAACACAGCAAATTATTAACACACCCCAATCCCTTCACATGTACCAAATAGTCCACATATCCCCGAGAGAGCCACAGAATGAGAAATCAAGATTGCTAATCAGAATGTTTCTTTTGCTCATTCGAAGTGCATGATTTCTTCAGAAACGAATACACGACTGCTATCTGGCATGAAACTTGCACCTTCTCTGCCAAGAGACGGAGAGCAGGGACAAAGGCCCCTGACAGCAGCGTCCTGCCTCTGCGGTGGGGCCTGCTGTGCCCCCAGGAGACCACTGCCCGCTCCTCTGTTCATTTAAGACTGCATCTTAGAAGGAAAGAGCCGATGGAAATTACAATTTCGGTACATCAGAGAGAAAAATCAGGTTAACACAATTTGCCAGAGCCCAAGTAGAACTACGACATAGAGCTATGGAGGCTCTGTCCCCAGACGCCATCCTCAGTCCCGAGGCTGGGCGGGCTCAGTCCCCTCTGTCAAATTCATAGCAGGCAGGCAGACACCCAGACGTGCCCGCTTCCCTCTGTGGCTTCACCAGCTGCAAAAGGGAACAGCCTGCTCTGGCTACTGCCCTTTAAACGAGGCCACAAAAAAAAAAAAAAAAAAAAAAAAACTAGGCCACGAGAATCCCCCTCAAAAGCTGCCTTCTCAGAGAGCGAGGAGGCACGGCTGGCCAACTACCTGGACCATGAAGTAGTCGCAGAAGCTCCAGCCCGGCTCCGTCCTCTTCTCCCTCAAGGTGCGCATGTCGTCCTCAAACTTGCCTAGGTTTTTGGTAAAAGACATAAGAAGCAACGTCCTGAGTTTGGTCAGGAAGGCATTCCAGGATTCCTGAGTTCGGGAAGAGTCCTTCAAAGGGTCGGAGAGCACAACACACCTGCAAAGACACGAAGGCCTGTCTGAAGCCCCCTGCATAGCGCCCTCTTCTGTCACTGCAGAGAGCCCCAGGCAGGGAGAGCCAGTTCACAGCCAGGTGGCAGCAAGCGCTGCACAAGGTCCAGGGGATTCACTGCAGAGCGGCCTGGAGATGGAACAGGAGTGCAGGCCGGTGGGCTAAGGCCTGCCTCAGGCTCTTCATACTCTCACCCAGCTCTCTTATGCCCGCCCCATCACACTCTCTCAGCTCCTCCCACTGGCCAGATGAAACATAGATTTCTCAACCTGGCACGGGAGGACCATGGTCCAATCTTGGCACGTGGCTTCAACTCCACCTACCCCAGCCGAGACCCTGACACTTTGTGCTCTCCCACACACACAAGGCACACATACTCCTGCTCATTCAGCTGCCACCTGCACACGCAGCCACTTGCTTGCTCTGGGACCACACTGCTGCCCAGAGAACCCTGGAGTACCCTTCTGTCGTTCCACCAGACTGAGCTCTTCAGAGGCCACATTACTAAACATGCAGCCTAAAGCTTAACAGACAAGCTTAACCACACAAAAGCGCAAGCAAGGTGTAAAGGCGCCAGAGTCATCACACTACAAAAAGCTCCCAGTGGCCTGGGAAAGGTGCTGTATTCACCTGCTGGGTAGAAATGGTACCTTTCTTTAGCACTGCAAATAGCAATTGAGAAGGAAGATGAATAAAGCTGCTTAAGTCTACAGAGTCAGGAGTTTGTCCCTAAAGCATCTTCAAGGGTTGTAACCAGCGACACTACTGCTGACCAGACATGAATTCTCTGCATCCTACAGGGATGGAGAAGGAAACTGCCATGCCAACCACCCAGACCACAGCTTCCTGTAGTGACTTGGTGTTTATCAATCAGACACAACATGCTCACTATACTCTACCCTTCATCAGGCCCTTCAACTCCCACCACCTCTGGGTCACCGTCATCTTCTAAGAGTCAAGCTTCAGAAACTCAGAGCGCACGGTCACCTCAATGGTTAACTAGAAAGGAAGGCCGGAGCCGCTGCTCGAAGGGTGTGTGGGGAGCAGCGAGACACTCACTGTCCCTGCAGCTGGCACCATCAGTCAACAAGCCAAGCTCTGACTTGGCAGCCCTGCCAGAAGCCTGACAATGCACAAAACCTGGTATGGAGCAATTTCCTTTAAGGAATTTATCCTAAGGAAGTGTTCAGGATGTTCACAACGTCTGAGCTAGAAAGATGTTCAAAATACTGTTTATGACAAGAAGTAAGCAATAACCTACCAGCCCCACAGAGAACTGCAGGAAGAAGCCATGGTACGTTAATGCTACAGAGTACTTCACACTCACCAACAGTGGCAGAGTAGAAATCATTTACTATTCAGAGATCTCTGCCATGTAGTAAGTGAGAAGAGCGGGTACAACACCATGTAGCGCATGGTATCAGTTTAACACAGGCGTGTCTATGTGTGTATAATGAGAAAACAGTCTGGAAAGACACAATGCAATACTTAGGTAACATCCATTTTTTCTTTGCGCATTACCTTTCTCTAAAAATTCTACAAAGAACATGTAACACAATCAAATATTAAACACACATACAAAGCTCAAAAAAACAGTGGTTCAGGGCCATGTGCTCCAATATTTTCAAAGGCCAGAAATTATACTATGGCATGAAACAAGTATTGGTACAAAATACTAAATTCAAATTTATTAGAACCTGACCCAGTCTTTTATGTTAAAAAACAGAGATTTGTTTAAAAAAAAAAAAAAAAACTTTGCAAAATTAATGAAAATTAAAATGATATAAGGCACATTTCACCTATGGAGAATGAAACGTTTAAACATTTTATTTGTTGAATTTTAAGCTTTAATAAAGAATAACCAAGTTAGTTTAAATGGGTTCAATGGAAACATACCTTTGTCAATTAGATAAAAATTAATCAGACTTAAAAGGAAGCACTACGCAGTTTGAAAACAAAGTCATGGTACACCTGGAGCATGGCCGAGTTCAGACTAACACGTCTCATTGTCACCACTTGCTGAGCACAAGCCTGACCATCACTGCTTCTGCTTCCGCCGTGTCCCAGAAGTCTCCGGGCGGCGCCTAGGCTTTCAGCCCTGTCGCACAACCATCTGTGTCCCTCACCCTGGTGACAGTGCTCCTTCTTACCTAGCTCAGAACCAGACTAGAGCACGCCTGAGCCCCGAGGAAGCATCTCATTAACGTGCCATGCTGATCTCCTCTGGTTAATTTATGAAGCACTGCCTTAAGAAAAATTGCCACAAGTCCAGACTGCATGGAATTTCTCTACCAGAAGCTAGTTTGAACAGCACCAAGCACCCAGGACTGTGTGGAGCCTGAAGAGGCCCCGCCCCTGCTCTGCCCAGAAGACCTGTTGGCCCACCAGGGCGACAGTGACACAGGAAATGCCATGCAGTGAGCAGCCATGTGGCCCTGGCTGGCTGGCACTCCAGGCTGGCTCCCTCCGGCAGGCTTTCATGGCCCTGGAGCCCCCGCTATGTGGTGGCCACCAGAAGAGGGGCTGAGGGCCTGGGTGAGACCCTGGCCTCAGCGATCGGATGGCTGGAAGGGTGTGGGCACAGGAGGAAAGCGAGGCCCTGGGTCAGCACACCAGCACCCCTACTCAGTGCCACAGTGAGCAACACAGCAACGTCCCACAGTTAAACAGCAAAATCTAAGGAGCCCTTCCCCCAGCACTGCAGGGTTCTTCAGGGACACATTTCAGAGACAGGCCACAGTGTGGTCTCCCCGGCATCACTAGGCCCGAGAGCCTCTCCTGCCAGCCACGCACTTGCCAGCTAGACCAGAACGCGGGGCACAGGGTCGAGCCTTTCATACCCCCAGGAAGTCTGTGACCTGCGTTAGCCCAACAGCAAACAAAGAAGGTGAAAGAAAGGTGCGCTTACCTGTCGCTCTGTTTATTACAAAAGTCATTTCTTATTTTGTCCACAATGGAAGTGCGGGGAAGGATGTTGGTTTTGTTTTTTTTCTTGGCATCATTTTCAACTACCACTATTAACCAGTCCACAGAGTTATGTGCTTTCAGAACATTCTGCCACTTGGTGAGGTCATCTTTTACTGTAGCTTTGTACACTTCCGTATCCTAAAAACAAATAAGTCACCATGAAAGTGAGTTCCTTAACGCCCTGTGGATTGCACAGCACAATGTGTCCAATGACAGTTGGTGACCACAGCACACAGCTCTCCCCAAAGGCAGTGCCCTGGGCTCTGGGGGCTGGGGCACCCAGACAGTCCTCAAGGCAGCACTGTCCATGCAGCGGGGCAGGACTGGGCAACTCCAGTCTGCTGCAATCAGGGTTCTGTGCCCAAGCAGCAGAGGACAGCCACACAGTCCCTGCCAGCCGTGCGCCTGGTGGCCGTGCACAGGGAACCCAGCTCAGCTCCCCATGCTGCCCACAGCCCTTGGCTCCCTGAGAGCACTGTGATGCGCCACAAGCCTGCTTGCTGGGCAGGCACTGCACTGCTAAGCTATATCCCCAGCTCTGTAACTTTATTTATGTGCTACAAATCCACTCTGCGGACTCTAAGTCCAATTACATTTAGAAAATCTAAAACCAAGATACTTCATTCATTTTAAATGTGAGCATGTAAAGGTCTTAAATACCTGCTCCCTCTTTGCCGGGTCCCCCTCACTGTCCGACCCCGAGCTCTGGACTTCTGTTCCCGACTGAGCAGCGCTCCCGTGTCCTGATGTGGCTGACCATGAATGAATGAAATCTTAAACTCGCTATCCCTCTTTGGCTTAAATATCACAACAAGTTCCAAAAAGCAGTTCATACAGTTCTTATCCTGATTTTTAAAACCGCATCTTGATTAAGTTAGAAACAAATAAAACCCCAAAAGATCTTTTTTTTTTTTTTTTTTTTGTGCCGGGGATCGAACTCAGGACCTTGTACTTGCAAGGCAAGCACTGTAACCACTGAGCTAAATCCCCAGCACCAAGATCTTTAGATAAAAATGGGGAGGAAAACCATCTTGCCAAACTCAATGTTCTGTTGAGTGAACGCACACCAGGAAGTGAACCACAGGTGGCCCAGCTTCTCCAGGAGGACGGATCTGGGACTCTGTTTAGGTTCCACAGTGCTGGTGTGCCGTGGGGCTATGCATGCGCCTGAAGCAAAACCAGGAGGTAGAGCGTGCCCACCCCACCCTGCACGTGCCCCTCCAGTACCGGCGCCGGCTGCAAACCACCAGGGAGATCAGTCTGGCTGCAGGCTCTCCACAACCCCACGCCCGGGCAGGTGTACAGACACAAAAACATCACCAGAGGAATACAGGGACCCTTCGGGAGACTCAGCTGAGCCAGGGAGGCGAACAGCCCTCAAGAACATAACACAAGCAGGGAGGGCGACACATCATGACAGGAGCTGACAAACAGCAGCCCAGGGCAAGGCCCAAGCCCGTGTGGAGTGAGGCCAGGCACACGGCAGGCCTCTGCAGGTTCAAAGCTCGGCTACACCAGGAGGATGCCCACATCTAGGTGGTGACAGAGGGCGTACAGCACAAGCGGTGGGACCTCAAGTGACGGGATAAAGGAATTAGGGGGTGCCCCAGGGTTCCAGAGGCTAAGCATCTCTATGAGAGATGGGCAGAAGGGGGTGTCTGCACTGGTCCAGTGCAAGGCAGCCAAGGACAGGACAAGGCCCACCTATGGGGAGCAGGCCACAGAGGCCACAGAAAGACAACTCACAGGGGCTGTGCCAATAAGCAGCTCACTGAAGAGTGAGCAGCAACAGGAGTTACAACCAGGCAGGAGGACACTGAGGGTGACCTGGAGGGCTGGATGGGAGCTGGATCATACGCACACACGTGTGTGCATATGCAGACAGTGACGTACGGAAATGAGCATCAGTGCACACATGCACACGTGCACACCCACACACACTCTCCACTTGTGCTCCCCGGCTCCAGGTCTCAGTGCCTGCGCACAACGCTCCCAACCTTGGAGAATGGCGAACCCACAGGCTAAGACAAGGGGAGGATAGATGGCCTAGGGCATCCCATGTCTGGGGGTATGCAAGGACGAAGGACATGTCAAAAGGTCACAGAAGCCAAGTTGGGGACAATCTGAGTATCAAAATAAGTAAGGACACTTTAGTGGAAACTAGGAACCCAAGCCCATAAAGTACCAACCAGGAAGTAGTTCCAGCCAGGTGAGTCCAAGGACTGGACCTGACCACCACCTGGCAAAACCAAGGCAAGAGCAAGAAATAAAACCATCAACCAACTGTTTCCAGTGCCCTGGACCAAGGCAATGGGTCAGCAGCCCTGTGAAATGGGGACAGGCAGGGCCTCCAAGTGCCTCAGCAGGGACTATGAGTGCCCCAGGGCTTGGCACAGAGAGGGGAGGGGAGACAAAGGTTGGCAGACCCTCCCCACGTTGAGGACACAGAGCAGAGGGACAGGACTCGCAGGTGGCCTGGGGACTGCAAAGGCCCCTAGTGTCCCCAGGGACCCGTAGCAAGCACACACGAGAACTACACCAGGTGGGAGACAGCCATCAGGCACAGCACAAGGCAGTGACACAGGGCCACACCCAGGGCCTACAGGGAATGCAGGGCAATCTTACTGTGGCCTACCAAATCAAAGAAGCTGCAACCAACCCAGCACTGTGGGAGGCTGAGGCAGGAGGATCACAAGTTCAAGTCTGTCCTGAGCAGTTTAGCAAGACTCTGTTTCAAAATAAAAAGGGCTGGGGATGTAGCACACTGCAAAGACCCTGGGTTCAATTCCCAATATTGTGGCAACAAAAAAATCAAACTTAATAAGTGACTTCAAGTGAAGTAAGCTCAGAAAAATTGAGAGGATACAGTAATACCCAGCACCGAACAAGACAAAACTCACAATGACCTTTATGTATTCAGAACTATGCTCAGTGACATGGGTATGGTTGGCTCTACTTGGTATTGGTGACTTGGAAAGGGAGAAGGAAAAAGAAAGGAAGAAGGAGCGAAAGAAAGAAAAAGAAAAGGGGTGGGGAGTGAACGCAAGATACAGTCAGCTGTGTCTTGAGTCATCTTTGACAAAGGAGCCAAATACCCTCACTGGAAGGAAGATAACCTCTTTAACAAATGGTGCTGAATGGGGCTGGGGATTTAGCTCAGTGGTTAGAGTGCTTGCCTCACAAGTGCAAGGCCCTGAGTTTGATCCCCAGCACCAAAAAAAAAAAGGTGTTGAAAAAATTGGCTCGCCACATGCCAGAAACTAAAACTAGACACATGCCTCTCACCATGTACTAAACTAAAATCAAAGCGGGTCAAAGATCTAAACATTAAAACAGAAACACTAAATCTACTAGAGAATAGAATAGGAAGAACTCTCGAAGACATAGGTGTAGGAAAAAAATTTATGAACAGAACCCAGACTGCATGGGAAACAATACAAAGAATCAGTGCTTGAGACCACATCCTACTAAAAGGCTTTTTTACAGCAAAAGAAATCACCAACAGAGCGGGGTGAAAACCCACAGACTGGGAAAAAATTTTTGCCAGCTGTCCCTCAGACAAAGGTCTAACATCTAGAATATACAAAGAACTCAAAAAAATCAAACTTCCCTAATTTAAAGACCCAATCCAAAAATGGGCAACTGAAATGAATAAACATTTCTCAGATGAAGAAATTAAAATGGCAAATAAATACATGAAAAAGTGTTCAATATCACTAGCCATTTAAGAAATGCAAATCAAAACAACACTGAGATTCCATCTCACTCCAGAAAGAACAGCGATTATCAAAAAATCAACCAATAACAAATGCTGGCGGGGCTGTGGGGAAAAAGGAACCCTCCTCCACTGTTGGTGGGAATGTAGATTGGTCCAGCCACTATGGAAATCAATATGGAGATTCCTCAAAAAACTACAGCTAGAGGTTCCATTTGATCCAGCTATACCTCTACTGGTATCTTTCCAGAAGAATTAAAATCACCATACCACAGCGATATATGCACAACCATATTTACAGCAACACAATTTGTAACAGCTAAGTCTTGGAAACAACCTAAATGCCCAACAACTAATGAATGGCTAAAGAAGATGTGGTTTTTCTACATAATGGAGTACTACTCTGCCATTAAAAAGGATAAACTAGAGACATTTGTAGGTAAATGGATGTACCTTGAGAATGTACTCTTAAGTGAAATAAATCAGACACTCACGAGAACACATCGAATTGTTTCTCTGATATGAGAAACCACAAGTGTAAATAAGGATAAGGAGGTGTAATAGATATTATATAAAAGGAAGATAATATTCAAAGGAGAGGAGAACTAGAAGGGGAGAAAGGGGGAAAAGGAAGGGAAAAAGGAAAGAAGGGGAAAAGGGAAAAATGGAAAACTATATATATATATATACATATATATATACATATATATATATATATATATAAACAAACCTGCTATAAATAGGGAAGGGGGAGCAGAAGGGAGGGGTGGGGTAGAGGGGGGAAAACAAGATACATCATGTACAGGTACAAAATAACTATGATGGATGTGATCACTATGTATACAGTGTACCAATACATGTTTTTGGTTAAAAAAAAAAAAAAGAGGAAAAAAAAACTCACAATGTCTGCCATCCAATAAAAAATGTCAGGCAAGCAAAGAAATAAGAATGTATGATCCACGGCAGATAGAAATATCAAGCCAGGCATGCCATACCAGCACTCAGAAAGGCCGAGGCAGGAGGATCACAAATTTGAGCCTAGACTGGGAAACTTAATGAAGCTATCTTTAGGAAAAACAAAACAAAACAAAACAAAACCAGGGGCTGGAAATTTAGCTCAAGTGGTAGAGCACTTGCTTAGCAAGAGCAAGGCCCTGAATTCAATCCGCAGCACCCAAAAAACCAAAAACAAACAAAATATATACATACAAAAATAAACAGCAATAGGGAGGTAGCTTGGTGCGAAGACACTGGGTTTGAACAGCCATCACAGCGCGGTACATCTTACAAGTTCACAGAGGCAGAGGACTAGAGCCAAAGAGAGGAAGCAAAGGAGCCAAGCGGCATCCTAGAGATTAAAACTGCAACACCTAAAATGAAAAACACACTGGGCGTAATGAGAGTGATCTAGACAATGCAAAAGAAAAATCAGTCAGCATTAAGACAAGCGACCGAAATCATCCAAACTCAACAAAGAGAAAAAGCCTGAGAAAACAGCAGAACAGCAGTGAGCTGTGGGGCTCAGAGCGGCCACAGACAGACTGACGATCAGTCAACTGATCAGTAGCCATTTCCATATCTGAAAAGAGGAGACACACAAACATTTGGAGAAATGATGAAAAAATTTTTCCAAATTTGATCAAAATTTTAGCCTAACAAGTTTCAAAACCCCAAGCGCAAAAATATTAAGAAATCTATTCCAAATCAAATCACAATCAAACTGCTAAAAACCAATGATAAAGGAAAAAAATCTTAAACCCAAAGAGGAAAGACATTTTATGTACAATGTAAGAGAGACAAAAATAAAAAAATTTCAGGTGAAACAGTAGAAACCAAAGCCAGGGAAGCAATGTCTTTAAAGTTCTGGGGAGGAAAAATTATCAAACTAGAATTCCCTATCTTGTGAAACTATTCTTCAAAAATGAAGGCAAAATAAAGAGCTCCTCATATATATAAAAGCTGAGAGAACTGACCACCAACAGACCTGCAATACAAAACACTAAGCCCTTCCGTGGAAGGAAACGCACACCAAACGAAAGCCTGCAACTGCACCAGGCGGGGAAAGCAAACGGTAACCAAGCAAAGGTGGACGGCTCGCTGCCTGAGGCCAAAGCAGCGCCAGAGCACCATGGGGTCTGCAGAGCAGTGTGCCAAGAAGTGCCAGGCAGGGCATACGATGTGCCACCGTGAGCCGAGCTGTGACCCACTCCCGCAAGGAAGACCGTGCCAAGCTGGAGATGTAGACTTTCCACCCTGAGGCAACTATTAAGGAACACAGCAGTGTCACTTTTACTGTAGTCCTAAACACTATCAGCTTACTCCAGATACTTCTAAAATAAGCAGTAATCAAGACTTTTGGGTTTTCTTGTTTGTTTGTTTTTCTGTTTTTTAGTGCTGGGGATCGAACTCAGGGCCTTCTGCTTGCAAGGCAAGCACTCTAACCACTGAGCTAAATCCCCAGCCCCAAGACTTTTGTTTTTTAAAAGGCTCCCTATTAGAATGTGTAAGGTGAAAAAAAAATCTCATCAATAATGGCCAAAAAAACTAAACCTGAGAACCAAAAAGGCAAGACTTTTATGGAAAATACTGACTAAAGGCCACCAAAAAAAAAAGTCATAAAGAATGGAGATACACACTACACCAGAAGTCAAGATTCATGATTGCTAAAGTTCCTCCCCAGTGAATCAAATCAAGGCATCTTCTCACCTTCTTCATTGCTCTTCTGGCTTTCTGTTGGTACACTGGGTTCCAGTGCTTCCTCAGCTTGGGGATCTACAACCAGTGCACAGCAGTGACATGTGGCCTCTGCACCTACAGTAGCAGCTGAGGTACTTTCAAGCTGGGAAGAGAACATGCAGGGCAGATTCTGGGAGCTGGGCTGGGCATCCTGCTTGGGGCAGCGTTCCACTGGGGTGTCTTACTGCACCCAGCAGCAGGCTGGGGGTACAAGGTCAAGCATCCCAAGAGGGCCCAGCAGAAGAATGCTATTACCTTTTTTCACCGAGCTTGAAAATCACAGTGTCACTTCTGCACACCAGAGGCCCACCCAAGGCCAACTAGAGGAAGCACACACCTGGCCTCTCGCCAGAGGAAAAGTCACTGGCATGCACAGAAGAGCAGGCAGGACCAATGTGTTGGTCCCAGCCAACATCAGAAAGCACAATGTGCACCCTGGACATTAGAAGAGAAGACGTGGACTAGTGAAGAGGTTTATTCTAAAAGAACAGATATCAACACATATAAAAATGAATTAAAGGGCTGGGGATTTAGCTCAGTGATTAGAGTGCTTGCCTTGCAAGCACAAGGGCCTGAGTTTGATCCCCGGCACCACAAAAAAAAAAAAAAAAAAAAAAAAAAAGAATTAAAAGCCTGATTCAGGCTAGGAACAGACAATGAGCAATAGAGTTGAGGACCCAGTATGCTGGTTTCAAATAAAGGTGACATTTCTGACAAGGGGGAAAAACTAGACTTAAGACTATGTAATGGTGCTAAGCTATTGTGCTGCCCTTTTAGACAGGAAAATTAGACCCTCTGGACCCTCAACCCCACAGCTTCTCCCTACAGAAAAATAAATTGACACAACTAGACTAAATAAAGGTCAAAGTAATAAAATAATTACAATAATACATAGGTGAAAAATGAGTCATTATCTTCATGTAGACAAGACCTCTCAAGCAAGACACAATTATCTGGAAACTATGTTTGTAAATGATAGATTTCAATTCATTAGATTTTTGTGAGTTAAGAATATCTGTGTGCCAGCTAAGACTATACCTACACCTCTGTGGAGATGCTGGAGAAACAGAAACACCACCAACAGAAGACTACCACACCAGTGTCCACTAAAGACAGTGACAAGAGCTAAATTGCACAAGACCCCAGGAATACGGTGAGAAGATCTTACGGATACATATTTTCACACTACAGTCTAAACGTGGAAGAAATACATTCTCAAACACACATGGCATAGTCACAAAATTGATCATTAGGTCACAGAAACAACAAATTACATAAAACAGAAATACAATAACCAATGTTTTCTGATCGCAAGGCAAGAAAACCTGAAAATATTTAATGAAAATTTAAAGATTTTTTTTCTTTCTGGAAACCAAGAAATAGTTAAACAACTACTGAGTAGGAGAGATACAAATAGAAAAATACAGAATTTCTGAAAAATAATGATAAAACACTAGGACATATTTAAAGTATTAATCAGAAGAAAATTCATAACTTTAAGGACCCGTATAAATAAAAATTTAAGGATGAAAATAAATGCATTCCAAACTCAAAAAAAAAAAAAACTAGAAAATCTAAGCCACATTTTTGAAGTCAAAAAAAACCACACCTTACTGTTAACTTTAGAACTTAACAGAAATGCATACTTTCTCATAAAAATACAGTGTGTTAAGATTAACAAATGGCTGGAACAGACTGATTTTCAGAAAGCTGTCACGGAAGTATTTTTAAGGAGATACCTGCCAGCAGGTCTCAGAGAACTCCAGTGGACCCGAAAGGCCACACAGCTACAAGGAAACAAAAGCGCTTCAGAAACAGAAAGTGAAATGTCCCAAAGTTCTCTTATGAATTAAGTACAACACTAACACCTGAACCTCCTGAAGACAGCATAAAAGTTATAGACCAACAACTTGTGAATAGAGATATGGAAAATCCTAACACGACCAGATGTTAAGCAAGTAAGACTGTCTAGGCAGGATCTACAATAGGAACCCAGGTCTAGTTCAATATAAGAAACTCACAAACACAATTCAATGTATCAGTAGACACAAGCGGAAAATCGCACGGTTATCTCTCTGAAAACACCTTTGGTAAAACTCACCTCATATTGCTAGTAAACACTCGAGAGACAATGGGAAAGGAAGGACAGTTCCTCCCCCAAGCATACATCTCGGTCTCACAGCCTGCGTCCTGCAACACAGGAAGGTGAGCAACAAGGCAGAGACACCCACTACCCACCCTGCTGTCGGCCGGCGTCTCAGGCCAGTGAAGACAATTCCAGCTACAGAACTAGAAAAGAAGCTGGGTGCAGCAGTGAACACTTGTAATCCCCGCACCTTGAGGGGTTAAGGCAGGAGAACAGCAAGTTCAAATCCTCAAATTCAGTGAGACCCTTTCTCAAAATTTTAAAAAGGAGGGGCAGGGATATAGCTCAGTGGCAGAGTGCCCCTGGGTTTGATCCCTAGCACCACAAAGGAAAAAAAACAAGAGGAAGGAAGGAAAAAGAAATAAAGTCCACTCTTTGCAGAGGATATGAGAGAGCATCCAGAAAATACTAGACTTTGGGGATTAAAGAATCAACAATAGAACTACTCACATGATCAAAATATTCACCAAGGTTTATATGAAAATAAACCAATAGTCTTCATATACATAAATATAATTAGAAGAGACATTGGGAGCAAAAGCTCTATTTATGATAGCAGCAAAAAAGTAATATAAATTTTTTAAAAAGTTCAAATGTACAGAAATATCACAATAAATCCCACTAATCTGTGCAATTAACATTTGTTAATAACTATAAAAAAATAAACCATGATAGAGAAAAAGAGGAAAGGAAGGAAGGAAAGAAGGAAGGGAAGAAGTTAGGTTGGTAGGAAGGCTTAAAATCTGTAACGAAAAAGTATAAACACAAAGGGAAGACACCCTGCTCTAGGTTAGGGCATCTCTGCCCCACCCAGTGCAGGCTCTGCATGCTGTCATTTATAAACATAACTTGACAGAAGAGAGAAACAGCAGAACGAACCAGCAAGAACAGCTAGAAAAACTGTGAAGGGGATGCGCCCACGGGAGGGCTCACGAAGCCAACACCAGTACCTTCTCTAGACAGGTACAAAGCAAGCAGAGGCAGAGCTCCCTTTAGGCTTGTTCAGGTTGGACCGGGTGTGTAGCAATTTGCATATGGCAGGAAGGAGCAAACAAGTACATCTGTCGAGGTTGTTGGAAGTGGATGCAAACAAGGGAAAGTACAACAAAAGTGAGCCGTGGGGGCTGGCTATAACTGCAGGCATCAGTACCAGCTCACAATCTGTACAACACATCTCTCTCAGCTCTGTCTACAGAAAGGTGGGGCAACAGACACTCCCGCAGCAGAGCACACCGCTGCCTGAAGGTCAGTGCCCCCTGAGACGTGGCCGACTCTGGCGCGAGGGTGGTAGCTCAAAGACCTAGAGTATCCTGCCATGCCACAAAGTCAGAACATGCCCCACAGCACACAGGAGCCGGCTGCAGGGACCCCTCACTGGCCTGATCTGGGGCAGCTTGGGCATCAGAGCAAGGACTGTGAGTGTGGAGAACATGGCTCCTTCTCAGGGAGAAGACAGCACACTTAGCAAAGACTGGTTCTGGACAAAGACTCATCACTGTGGAATGGAGACAGGGTACTAACAAGGTCTTGGGGTGGCCCCCAGACACAGCATACTGGCTGCCCAGGAAGCTGACCATGAAGAAACAGGCTAGCTCCTTGACCAAACACTCGAATGCTTGGATGAGGAGTCGGGGAAAGAAGAATTAACACTGCAGGCCTGGGACAGCCATTCAGCCCATGCTGTGGCCAGGCCACAGGCACACCCTGCAAGGTGGGAGGCTTCCCGCGAGCCTGCAGCGGGAGGCCTCTCGGGCCACACCATGTGTACATACAGCATGGTTTATGCTAAACACTGCTGCCCTTCTGGAATCGTGGTATGTGCCAGGCAGAGGGGCTGATGTGACCGTCTTCCGTAAAAACTCTGAACACAGAGTCTAATGAACTTGCCCAGCAGACAGCATCTCACACATGCTCGTCACCCATCCCACGCAACTCCTCTGGAAAAAGGCACAGGACAAAGTGTCAGAGAAGCCAGACACAGGCCTCTCGAGTCCTATCATATCAAAATCACAAAAACAACCTCTACGGCCTCCAATACGGGCTAAATGGTTCTTGTGGGTAAGGCATACCCACTAAATGCACACTGCTAACTGCTAGTTTAGTTTTTGTTTTTATTAGTACCGTGGATTGAACCCAGGGCCTTCATACTGAGTGACACCCACCCCCATACTTTGAGACAGTGTCTTGCTAAGTCATTAAACTGCCAACTTTAGGCTCCACCTGGGATCCTCCTGCCCCAAGCCTGCCAGGGTGCTGGGACTATGTGCACACACCACCACACCTGGCTAAATGCTAGCTGCTCCATGTTTGTAGCACATAATGACTGCATTCCTCCAGGGAAGTTGCTACATGTATGTAACACATCTTAACTCTTTTTTTTTTAATTAGTCAGGATAGGAGAAAATGACCCTCAGAATTTTCTCTTTGTTCAGAGCAGAATTCAGTCTGAGTTCATGAACACACACAGGGCTACAGCCTAGCAGCACTCTCGTCCTGGACAAAGCTGACCCAGACGTGGTCACGCAGAAGAAAGGCGGGCTGTTAAGGACGGCAAGGGCTAGAATGGGAGATGACTAGCTGTCATGCAGATGAAACTGAAACTGAGGGTTCAGCACAGGTCAGACTGAGTACACCTGGTGGCCACCAGGGCCCAGGGAGGTGGCTTCCCAGGGACACAGGGGTCCTTGAGGCTGCTGAGCACTGAACAGGTGCAGAAACACGCAAGGACAACTCTGTATGTCTGGCCGAGGCATGAAGACAAGAGAGCCCCCCAAGAACGCACAGCCCAAAGCCAACCTGAAAACCGCACTTGTCTTAACTGGCCCGGGCGTGTGAATCCCACCCCAACACCCGCTCGTCCCGGAATCAGTACTCACGCAGCACTCCGTCCAGTAGATATGAAGGAAGGGGAAGGTGAGCAGAGCTTTGTTTCCTTCTCTGGGCAGCAGCTCCTCTTTGAACTGAACAAAGTTTGACTCAAGGTGGATCATCTTCGGGGCCCGACCATAGGACCTACCAAAAATGTTTTCAGAGTCGTGAGACAACCAGACAACATTTGGCAGGAAAAAAGGGGTGCAACAAAAAAGTGAGTTCAGAAGCACACATGACATTAACCCACGTTACAAGTGTAAATATTCTGTCCAAAAACACTGTGTGGATTATGTGCATGTCATACTTCCACGTCCAGCCTCCATCTGACTGGAGAGCACACACACAGGAACGCGTTCACACGTGTGCAACCTAACCGAGGCCACAGACTCACTTGCAGGCAGCCTGCTCCATGTCACTCTAAAACAGGAGGGTCCCCACAGTCAAAAGTGCAGGTCTAAAATTACTCCAACCTTCTAGGACATTAATGCTTTTGGGACAACCTGCACTAGCCAAGAAGCAGGATTATGTAGAGAAAGAGAACAGGTTTCTGTCTGCAGCAGAGGTACAAAAAAGCAGCAGAGGTAAAACAGAGGTACAAACCTTTTTTTTCTCTTTCAACCCAAGAAAAATGTCAGAGACCCTGCAAGCCACATAGAGCTCACCTAAGGTTAGCAGAGGAGACAGCATTGTTCCCTAAACACCTAAACTACAAATTACACCACGTGTGTCTTTTCCTACCCCCAGTAGCTGCGTCTTCTCAACATCTGTGGCTAGATTTTTAATCCAATCAAAGGGTGCTCTGTGTGCAGTGAGTTAGACCCATCATATTTACCACAACTATCTGGATACTTAAATATATATGTATTTTTTTGGTCTTAGAGAGTTTATTTAGTGTGAGAAATGATATAAGGCATAACAATTTAGTGTGAGAACAATGACTGTAAGGGAGAAACCAATGAAAAGTGCTATGCAGTTTGGAAAACCAAGTGGTCTCTTCCCAGACATTGGGTTTCTGGACGCACAGTGAGTCCCTGACTAGAAGTCTGAAGGCCCAGGGAAAACAGAGGCTAGCTAAGAGTGGTGTGGCTAATGGGACGCAGTACCTCACTGGTCACATCCTATGAACTTAGGCATTTTCTCTTTGCAAGCTATTTTTCCTGTCATTTGTGAAATACAATCAAGTTTTCTTTTTCCACCCTTTCGATCTGCTGGTCTGAAAGCTTAACCATCTATTTCTATTCTGCTACTGATTAAATTTTTACTTTAAGTATGCTACAAACTCCATCTTATCTAAAATTAATCTTGAGTTTTTCACATAAACACTAAAGTCAAGCCAGGTGTGGCGGTGCATACCTCTAATCCCAGCAATCTGGGAGGCTGAAGCAGAAGATCACAAGTCAAACCCGGTGTGGAAAATTTAGTGATTTAGTGAAACCCTGTCTCAAAAATAAAAAGTAGCAAACAGGGCTGGGGATGTATTTCAGTACAAAGACTCTAGGTTCAATCCCCAGTACCCACCCTCTAAAAAAGACAAAACCCAATTTTCTCTGCAGGTTTACCCTTCGGTTCTCCCAGAGAGGCCCGGCTTCTGATCTCAGCAAAGTCTGAAAATATTCCCGTCTACTGCAGCACCTTGCATGTCGTCATGTGTCTCAGACTCACCTCCACTCATGAAACCTAGCTTGGGGTTCAATTTTCTTGGCACTTCTTTCCCAATTTCTCCATTTGTCTCCTTTCTCCCCAAATCATGTCCCAGCTCTCAGCTGCTGTCGTGCCTCCCCACTCTGTCTGCTGTGGTCTGAATGTGTCCCCGGAGCTCAGGCAGGAAACTGAATGCCCCACATGACAGGAGCAGGTCCCTTCTGCAGGGGTGGGCTCTGTCCCTGTCCCCATCCCACACGATGTCTTCCTCCACGGACTGCACAGGAGAAGGTCCTCGCCCGGCACCGCCTCTCCACCTTGGACTTCCCAGCCTCTGGAACTGTAAACCAAAGACTTTCTGTTTGTGAAGATGCCCTGGTCTGTGATGTCCCTCTACAGCAGTACACAATGGGCCAAGGCGCTATCCTTGCACATCCATGCTGTTCATTCCATGGGCTTCCGCAAGGTGAGGGAATTAATATACATATTAGGTCTGTGCAGTTTCTCTATTTCGTTTCTTCTTCCCTCCTCTTGCCTCATGAACAAACTTCTTTCTTGCATCTTTCTAAATGTTTAACAGATTAGAAACCCTTTACAGATTACTCCATTTCTTCAGGTATGGAATTCTTCCATTAGTTGAATTGTATTCTCTCCCTGACAGCATTAGGCCTCCTTGCACATGGAACAATTTCTCTCCCAAAGCTTCTTCTCACATTCTAGACTCCTTATATTAAACAGGAGTGATAAAGTGCATTACCTTATAAGACACCAGGCACATAAATTGGACTACCTTCACCAGAGAGCCTAGAGATCATCCCTAGAGAAATGTCCTGCTAATTCTCCACGTTAGGAGGACAAAACTGGTGGTTAGAAAGGAATAATACAGAAACAAAATCCCCCAGATATGGGCAACAACATGAAACAGTACACACCCTGGTTAAAATCTGATTATCAGTACCAATAAGTTGAAATACAAACATCTGCAACAAATAACATCTTTCCAGAAACAACTCCCACAATTCCCTCTGGCCAAGGCACCAGATGACCGTGACACACACTAGGGGAACCACAGGGATGGCCAACCAGTGTCTTAGTTACTCTTCACTCGTCGCTGAGACAAAATACCCAACACCCAAAGTTAAGGGAAGAAAGGTTTACTTAGCTCACAGTTTATAGTGGTTTCAGTTCATAATCAGCTGGATCCAAGGCAGGGTGGCAGGGCAGATGGGCAGAAGGCGGCAAGGCAAGCAAAGGGGAAGCAAAAAAGGAGCAATAGGGAATAGACAAGCCTCTTTCTGTCCCTTATATCTTATCCAGGCTATCTGCCCTTAGGGTGGGTAGTACTCCCAGCACCCTTAATCCTAGTATCACATCCTAGATCCCAGCAGAATTATGCCAAACCAATCAGTGGGCTTAGTAATCACACACTCTAGATCACATGAGGCTTTGGGGGGGGCATCTAGACAGAGACCATAACATTCCACCTCTGGCCCCCCAAAGACTTATGTGCATCCCTTTATATAAGCAAAATGCATTTAGTCCATCTCCAAGAGTTGCCGAAGTCCTAACAGTTTCAGCACTGCTGAAAAGTCCAAGTCCAAAGTCTCCTCGGAGATTTAAAACAAACTCTTAGCTATGAGCCCCTGTACAAATGAAAAGTTAAACACTTCCGACATACAATGGCACAAAATAAACATTTCCATTCCAAATGGTACAAATAGTGGGATACAAAGGAATGGGACCAAAGCAAGTCTGAAATCCAGCAGGCCAAACATTAAGTCCTGTAGTTCCATGTGCAGCATCAGAGGCGATCTGTGGCAAAATCTGAACTCCAAAGGGTTTGAGTGGCTCCACTCCTATGGGACTTCCGGTGGTGGCAGCTCCCGTGGCTTCTCTCTTGGACTGGTTCTGCTCTCTCCTTGCAGTTTTCCTCAGGCGACCCACGTTCCTGGCTTCAAACTTCTGGGGTCTCCACTGCCCCTTCAGCTTCACAGTCACAGCTTCACGTACCGCCCTCTCAAGGGCACACTGCCTGGCCTCCTAGGACTTCTTCTGAAATCTGGGTGGAAGCCTTCCTGACCCCGCAACTGTTGCATTCTGCATGCACCTAAAGCCAGGGCTATGAGGACGACGCCAGGGTCTGCTGCCAGCTGGAGCAGAAGCCGGGCTTCCTCCTCTCTTGGCTGTAGAGGTCATGTCCCTGTATCGCTGAGCACTCTGAACCAAATCCCGAGGAACAACCTCCCTAGGTCGCCGCCATTCTGGAATGTGGTGCTCTGGGGCTTTCTCCTCAAAGCAAAGTCTTTCACCTTTCCAACTCTGAGGCTGCAAAGGCTGGAGTCCTGCTGTTTCCTGTGATATCCTTGGGCCATCTTTCCTGTTGTCTTCTTCTGAAATATACGGCTTTTTCTAGGTAGTCCTTTCAGCAATCAATCTCTCCTTCGTTCCATCTTCGCAGGCTGCAACTTTACTGGAACTCCCTTTATGGCCAAACTCACAAAATTTTGAATCACTGTGCTGGACTCTTTGCTCTTGATTCTCAACATAAATCTGGCTAAAAGCCCCCAACAATAGCCATGCCACCATCTCAACATTAGACTCCCTTGAAATTTCTTTTGCAAGATTAATTAGTCTGCTGCCCTTGATCTCAGTCTCAGGCAAAGTCTCTGGACACGAGCAAAATGCAGACAAAGTTTCTGCCAGGCCATAACACACGCGGTCTGGAGCCCAGCGGCCACTGTGGTCCTTCTTCCCAGCAGAAACCTCCCGAGCCTGGTCTGTACCGGCAACTTTTCTATCAGCATTCTGGTCTTCTGAGCTCTGACCAGAATCTCCCACTAGGTACCTACTAAAGCCTTTCCAGGGCTTCTCTTTCAGGTAACATTTCCAAATCTTTTCTAACTCTTCCCCTTCCCACAAGCCAGCTCCAAAGGCTTCTGAACCACATGGTCAAGTATAGTAACAGCAAGGACCCCGCTGTTCTGGTACCAAATTCTGTCTTAGTTACTTTTCTCTCACTGCTGAGACAAAATACCCAACACCCAAAGTTAAGGGAAGAAAGGTTTATTTAGCTCACAGTTTGTACAGGTTTCAGTCCATAATCAGCTGGATCCAAGGCAGGGTGGCATGGCAGATAGGCAGAAGGCGGCAAGGCAAGCAAAGGGGAAGCAAAAAAGGAGCAATAGGGAATAGACAAGCCTCTTTCTGCCCCTTATAACCAGCTTCTCTTTCGTTTCCTTCTGATCTCTAAGGAGCATCTTTCTGTACCAGGGCCTGACTAGAGGATGAGCCAGTATAACAGTCTGCCTCTTCAGCCTGCAGGCAGATGCTAAAGGGTATGGGTCTTCTCTGCAAA
Organism: Hystrix cristata; assembly: GCA_004026905.1. Classification (NCBI taxonomy): domain Eukaryota; kingdom Metazoa; phylum Chordata; class Mammalia; order Rodentia; family Hystricidae; genus Hystrix; species Hystrix cristata. The sequence goes on along the minus strand of PVJO010003168.1, from coordinate 39,427 downwards.
CTGCCCATGCCTTAAAACACTGTGACTAACTACAAAGAACCAGAAGTCATTGCTACAAAAGTGGGTCTTTGATGCAAAAAAAAAAAAAACCTGTCATCATGTCTCATTATGAACATCATCCTAGGCTGGGGCTAGAGCTCAGGGCTAGGCGCTTGTCTAGTAGGTGCGAGGCCCCAGGTTCAATCCCCAGGACCAAAAAAATGAAAAGAAAATCATCCTAAACCATAAAGAGCAAGACCCACGGGCTACGCCAAGCCACTCCAGTCTTCAAAATACACTTTTTCTTTTTGGTTTTTGAGACATGGTCTCACTATATAGTTCAGACTGGGCTTGAACTCACTATGCAGCCCAGGCTGGCATCGAACTTGTGATTCTCCTGTGTCAGCCTCCCAAGTGCTGGGAATACAGGCGTGTACCCCCACACCTGGCTTTGCTTTAGAATGAGGCTTTTAACTTGTACTGGGTCATTTGTTTCCCTGAATACCTAAAAACTGAAGAGGAAGAAAGAGCCAAACATCAGGCACCATACCTCCTCCATTCCATCGGTTCTCTCGGAAGCTGCTGGGAAAGTGTCGGATAGATAGAGGTAAATAAATTCTGATCTCCAGCACCTATAATGTGAACACAGAGAAATCTAGTTATGGCATTTTTAGGCAAATACAGGCAAACAGGCTTCAAAGTTAATAAAACTGATAGTTTCATATTCAGTAAAATGACATCACAAAACAAGCTTGTTTTATTCCTTTAAATGATTAGTCTGGGGAAAAAACCAGCACTTGACAAATGCAGCTGAAGGCAGACTTCCCAATGCCCAAAACAGTGGCCACAGCTCTCCTAGGAGAAGGAGGGCCCGAGGGGAGCAACCCACCAGAAGCCTGGGCTAGGATGCAATGGGCCAACAGCCACCCACCTGAGCTACACAGCCACTGCTTTCTAAACTGCGGGTTTGGCCAGAATATGCCACACAGAAAAAGCAACCCAGAGAGGTGAACGTGAACCTCTTCCGGACACGAACTTGTGCTCCAGCAGGGGCTGGGGTGCCCAATGCACTCCATGGGCAGACAGCACCACCAGCCTTCACCCAGTCCTCACCAGCACTCCTGCAGGAAGCCACCCACAGGACCCCACCCACAGCCAGGAAGCAGGTTAGAAAGGAGAGGGAGCAGTCTGACATCACCCCATTGGGCAGCTCCATCCCAGCCGAGACAGACTGCAAAGGCCCACTCTGTCCGCACAAAGCAACTACAAGTCTATACTACACTTACGCTAGAAATGAACCCTTTAATACAGATGACTAAAATTGGTACAGAGGATCCTCTTTAAGCAAAACCATTTTCCTAATTGTTTTTATATTGATCTTAAACAAGCCTTTGGGAATTGATATGAACCATTAACACATTTGCTTCTTTTGCTATAAAGAATCTAGAAGAAAAAAAAAGGCCTCCCAGAAACTGCATAGCAATGTCAAGTCACTGCGGACAGAAGTCGGTTTCTAGGCAGATGGGAGGTGGGGGCTGGGGTGATGCCAGGAGCCTGAGCACCCATCCCTGTCCAGCTCCGCCACTGACCAGCGGGCCGAGCCTGTGGCACCACAGTGACAGGGAGCTGGGCATGATGAGGATAGGTCAGTGCACGTGCACAACCGCCAACAAGACCCGGTGAGGGCTGTAATTACTACATTTTTGTTAAGATAAGAACAATTTTTAGGGGTCAGGAATTTAGTTCAAGTGGTAAAACGCTTAGCTAGCAAGCACAAGGCCCTGAGTTTGATCTCCAGCACCCCCCAAAAAAAACCAATTTTTAGACTTAACACTTTCTATCTTGTTTTTTTATTTGGTAGTTGTCTTAGAAATCAATAAAGTAAGAAAATCTTCAGGACTGGAGCAGCTCAATAGTAGAGCACTTGCCTAACATTTCCTGAGGTCCTGGGTTCAATCCCCAGCATGGCAAAAACAAACAACGAAAAAATATCTTTTGTTAGTTTCAAGTTTCTGATCTTTGACTGCCAATTTCTGTTGCTTCATTAGATAGTTTCAAGATTAGTATGTAAAAATTAATACTTGTCACTAAGTGAAAACTAAGCCTACCACATGGACACTTTCTCCTCTTCTACTGGGTTTTATACATACAACCACAGACACACATATGCACACATGTGCACACACACACACAAACACACAGCCTGTACAGCCTCACATGTGTGCACAAGGGACCCACACAGTAGAGAGTGAAATGTCTCTGTGTGACACAGAGGCTGATTTCCCACAGGAAGCTCTCTGTCATTAAGGAAGGCCTGTGCATGTGGAGACTAGAAAGGAACAACCCTTCTCACACTCTGTCATGGACAAGTACTTAGCCTGTGTTTCCACTTAAAAGGCTACAGGTCAACCAGCATATCTGACCTAAGCAGAATTGAACCTGTGACCTTCAACGTCAGTTCCTGTTACGGACTAAATTGTGTCCGCATCAAAACCCACATGTTGAAGTCCTAACCTCCACCTTAGAATAACTGCATTAAAAGATAAGGCCTTTGAAGTTGGTACGATGACTAAGTTAAAAAGGGGTCCTACAAGAGGACCTGAGCCAGCGACAGATGCCTTGATAGCAGAGAAAAGACGTGAGAGCAAGGAGGGCAGAGGCTACCAACCCAAGGAAAAGCCCAGCACACTGACGCTTTCGTCTTGGACTTGCAGCCTCCAGAGCTGAGAGGGGTTTTTGCTCAGCTACCTGGGTGGTGGCATTTTATCATGGTGCCCCACTGACCCTGATTAACGAACAGGAATATGAAGAAAAATCACCCTGATTTTCTCAGCATACACAGCTATTATTATTTTATTCTTAAATGTTTATATCAAGTACTATGAAAACGAGGAGTGCTTTTAAAATGAGGCGTTGGCGCCAGTGTATGACGGGTAGGAAAACTACTCGAAAGAACCCCATCTCAGTTCCCAGGGTCGGTCACTCAACTACCCGGAACTGAATGAAGACTGCCCACCTGCAGGAGCAACCTCCCTGCATGGCAGAAGCAACTTCTTGGGCAGGCGCAAGGGCCCACAGAGCTCTGATGCTGCCTGGACACTACTAAAAGCACAGAGGATCCAGAAACAGGCCACCCAGGCTTGAGAACCCTGCCGCTCTGCTCTTGTGGCCCAAGAGGCTATTAAAACAGCCAACCCAGACCATTTATTCCCACAACTAAGATTTCTTATTTTGGTGAGGGAGCAGAGACTCATCAAAGTAATTTATAAGAGTAATTCACAACTGCCCCCAAAACACAAATCTCTCCCTGTATGCACTTCTACCTATGTCACCAGTTCTTTCAGCCAACCGGCCAAGACAGACAGAGAGCACATGGTGGCCAGGCTGAGGGAGTGTGCCACCCACAGGTAGCTGCAGGCGGGTAGGGACACCTTGCCTGGCATGAGTGTGACAGGCCAGTAAGTGAAGGGCCGGGGGCAGCTGGTCTCTGCAGAGCAGGGGCACCCCCTCTCGGTGTGCTGCTCAGATCCCCCAGGGCGGCCAGACTCAGGAAATCCCACACAGAGAGGCACAGTCATGGGTCTGACCCCATGAACCACTCAGCTTTCTCATTACTAGGTCAGTGCAACTACACTTCCTGTTTCGGCAGCCAGAGAAAGACTCGGACTTCCCCGCCTAATATTAAGACTCCTCCAAGATTCTAGGACTCTATTTTCAAACAAAGAAAGTCAAAGGAAATACATCACTTAGGTAACATTTGCTATATAGAAAATCTGCAGAAATAGCATGCAAAGTGTTTGGAAGCATTCTTACAGAGGGCGTGTCTTTGAGCCCAAGAGTGCATGTGCTTGACCAGAGACCACACATTCATTAATCTCCCCTCGACAGCACTTAGGAAGACAGACCTTCAAATGGACAATAAAAACATCCAAGGTCACACACTGGCAAGTCACCCTGGCCTATTCAATAATGCACAGATTTGCTATAATTCATGTATGTCAATACCGTAATGAAAACTAATTATGCTTCCAAATGGGAGCACTTTCATGGGGAAGAGAAACAAGAGATGTGTAATCATGGAGCAGGGAACCCCAACCAGGGAACCTCCAGAATATCTGTGTGAAAGGCTTCACATTTGGGGGTAGGGCAGGGAATGAAGGTCAAAGAGAAAGGGAAGTAGGAAGTGAAAAAGAGGACCCAGATTCTGTAGGTAGACAATGAAGCTTAGTGTACCCCTAAGACAACAAGACAGCTGACTCCCCACAGGCCCCCTGGGAAGGCAGGCGGTATGGGAAGCAAGCATGGGGCCCACCACACCTCTGCCCCTCAAAGGCCATACTGAGGGGTAACAAGGATCTTCTTCTATTGCTGGTCAGCTGTCACTGATTCCTCCCTTGGCTCTGTCAAGGTGCCGTGAGTCAAGTCACAACTCAATGAAGCTGTCTTTACTGCCTCTGCACCTTTGGCTGTAGTGACACCCATGCCACCCGGCCATCCTCTGGGTCCTCACTGTGGCCTCTGCTTTTCCTCCTTCTCCCTGCACCCCTCAGGAGGGGTGAGTGAGGGAAATGGTACCATGAGTGATAGAGTATGCAGGACCCCAGGGCTCGCACTGTGCAAATGCTCAGAGCAGAAGCTGTACCTGCGCACACAGACGAGTCACAGGACAGAACATCCGGTCTTTCTGCTTCAGTTTAAGAACTGAACACATGCACCAAGGACGTTCAGAGGGTCCAGTGATCACTTCTAACTAAGAAGTCACCTTCTCCAACCTCAGAGACCAGGCTCAACATAAAACTGAATTTTAAAAGGGAAAGGCAGGATAAATGCACCTGAAAATAAGAGTGCCGCAGAACAGGCACTGACCAGTGTACACATGCTAAGAAAAGAAAACACAAGGAGTCTGGTAGCAGCCTGGGTAAGAGCCTGAGGAGGGAGGGCCTGCTCCCGGTGTGTGCCGCCAGGGAACTGCTTTCCCGGGACCCTGCATCCCTTTGACACCTCTGTCCAAGAACTGCCTTCTCCTTGAGACCCGACTGCAGTTTCCAAGCAGTTCAGCCAATAACTAAGCCTGGCAAACCTACCTAAACCGGACCATGGCCCCAGAAATCTTCCTGTAAGGCTCCATCCCAGCACATATTAGAAGACAGCTGCGCCACTCAATGTGGGACGACTTACCGCCAGGAAAGACCAAACAGCCCACATCCCGCCGGCGGGGCGCGGGCAGAATGAAGCACAGGACACACACACACAGGCAGCGCTGCTCGGCTGTGAGCAGCAGCGAGGAAGCCCTCTGCATGCTGCTCCTGTGCAGTGCATCCAAGATAGGGTGCAGCAGGAACACGAGGTGAGAAGAAAGGGGCCCTGGCAGTCTCTCACCCAGGAGAGGGACCTGCAAATCCATCGCATGTGTTTCTACTTCTTCAATGGAAGAATGAACCATAAAGAGTTGTCATGGAGTACTCAGCAAGGAGGTATCAGGCTGGAGAGGAGAGGATACGATACTCACTCCTTGGCACCACAAGAGTCTAGGGCCCAGTGGGCACCCAAATCCCAGGGTATCCAGGTCCTCTGTACAGAAGGGCCACACGGGACACCCAATGCAGTATAAATGCCACGTACATCATTGTTTCAGTGTATTGTTAAGGGAATAATAACCCAAAAAACTGCACATGTTCAGTACAGATACAATTCTGCTCAACAATCGGTTGAATTCAAGGAGACAGAAGGCAAACTACATACACTAGATTTTTGTTGTTGTTGTTTTCAGACAGGGTCTTGCTACGTAGCTGCTGAGGCCGGCCTCGAACAAACTATGTAGCCCAGGATGGCCTCAAACTCACAGCAAGCCTCCTGCCTCAGCCTCCAGAGTGCTGGAATTAGAGGTGTGCTCCACCATACCCAGCTTACACTAGATTTTTTAAAATATGGGAAATTTTATAGATTTTATTTTGGAAGTAAATATTTCATATAATTATAAAACAAAATGAAATTGTTTAAGGTCTTCCCTAGAAATATCAGGAAAAATTAGAAAACTGAAGTTACACAGATGTGTACGTACTTGTCAGTGTAACCACATGGAGAGGGGAAAAAAAAGTGGCTTTAACCCCACAGATGTGACTGTTCCTTCCTTGTGAGACACACCTAGATGCCACAGAGAACTGCTGAAAACCATTAAGCCCGTATGCCCGCCTGCTGCTGCTGACAGAGTTAACACTGTGGGACGTGGACTCGGCACTCACGGTCACTGCACACAGCACTCCCTGGACCACCACGTGCCCCCCCCAGCCCTGCTCACCTGGATTGTCTAACAAACCCTCCCGAGGACACCATGCGGCCCAAGCTTGAGAAGCCCCTCTAACTCCCTCAACCCCAAGTCTCATGACAATTGGGATTTTCAGTGCAGAATAAAAAAAAAAATAGAGAAGATGGAATAGTTACTAAAACCCTGCAGTCCTGAATTTTAACTGTAAAGACTTTATCTTTAAAATGCAAAAAAGATCCACTCCTAGCTCTGTCCACTGAAAGGGTCCAGCAACAACAAGAAGTCCAAGTGAAACCCAAGCTTGAAGACTACAGTTTTGAGGCTGCAAACAATGTTCTGAAATACGATTTTCACCAAAGGGAACAAGGGCTCCTCGGACAAATGGCTGGCTGCAGGTCAAGACAAAAAATGTACAACCAGGTGAAGCACTTTGTCACGACGGACAGTGAAAAATCTGACCCAGGATCTCAACCCAGAAGCCAGCCCAGAAAAGGCACTTCAATGAGGCAGCAACTGCAATAGCTACACACACCAAGCATGTTCATGTCACTTGAAGCGAGCGAGCCCATCACCAGTGAAGGCTGCCAGGGCACCAGCTCACATTGAGAGGGTTATATATAGAAGAAAAGGACAAGCGCACAGCACCACCACACTACTGGGTAACCAAATACTATCACTATGTAAGTATATATGGACATACACACTTTTTAAAGCAACACTCCAACCAGTAAATGAAAAACAAATGTCAAAATTAGAATAGCCCCATTCTGCAACCTTTAGAGAATTAGCAGAGAGACAGCCAGACATTAGCACCTGCAGAGAGAACTCATCACCATCCATGATTAAACAGTCTTGCCAAAAAGAGAAAATCTCAGCCCAAGCTGACCCAATACTGAGACCTCTACAGGACACACAAGACATGTTCTGCACAAATGCAAGGATGCAAGTGGGCTTGCTGTCTAAGCGAACTAACTTATTTTGTTTATTTATCTTTTTTTTTAGAACTAACTTATTTTAAAACTATCTGGATACTAAGTCAATCAATAAAAGAAGATTTAAGACACACGGGAGATTTAAACAAATCATTTTAGAGAGACAAAAGTTCTGTAGGTAGGTGTCTTTGAAAGTTCTTATCTCTTAGAGGTACATACTGCTCTTAGCATGGGCTGCCATGAAAAAATATCAACAGACCAGGTAGCTTCGCCAACAGAAATTTCTCTCTCTCAGTTGTGGAGGGCACAGGTCCAAGACCAAAGTGTCATAGCACATGATGGAACACACCTCTGATCCCAGTCACTTAGGAGGCTGAGGCAGGAGAATCACATTTGACCACGCCTGGACAGCTTAGTGAGACCCTGTCTCAAAATAAAAACAAACAGGAGAAATGTGAATGTACCTGCTGTAAATAGGGAAGGGAATAGAGGGGAGGGGTGGGGAAGAGGGGAGAGAACCAAGATGCAGCATGTACAGGTACAAAATAAATGTGATGAATGTAACCATTATATGTACATTGTACCAATACATGTTCTTGGTTAAAAAATAAAAAAAATAAAAACAAACAAACAAATAAGGGCCAGTGATACTCCCTGGCTTCAATATACAGTATGTACTGCCAAAAAAAAAAAGAAAGAAAAGAAAGAAAAGAAATCCAGGTGCTGGCAGATCAGGTGCCGATGCGTGCCCTGCTCCCAGCTTGCAGGCGACCACATGGACCGGCCTCACTGGGGTCAGGGACGGGACCCTTTCTGCCCCTTCCTACGAGGCCACCAACCCCATCACAAAGGGTCCTACCCACCCTCCCGGCCTGACACCCAGCTACTTCTCAAAGCCCCCAGCTCCGATACCATCACACTGGGAGCCAGGGCTTCAACATCTGATTTTGAAGGGAGCACAAACACTGAGTCCGTAACATGTATTTATGGGTAAGGGCATGATGTCTGACAACAACTGCAGGATGCAGCGCGAGGCAGGGAACGGGAGGGGTTCAGAGAAGGGAGACTGGCCAAATCAGCCAGCTGCTGAAGGTGGGTAAATTTCTCTCTCCTAGTCTACTTCTGACAGTGCTCATTTCCACAGTCAAAAATGACAACCGCTACCACTTTTCCATTTTCTTTCTTCTTTTTTCTTTTGCACGGACCACCCAACATGGCACATAACTTACTACGTACACGTATTGGCTGCCTCCCCTTGCTAGGATGTCAGCCCTTTACTCACCGAAGGAAACCCCACCAAGCACCCACAATAGTGCTTGCTATGGAAGAAGTGCGAAGCACCCTTCACTGGCTGGTGGCTATGCTCAACTCTTTCATGGTGCACAAAATGAACCACCCTGGCCCCACAGGACTGGGTATCCTGCTGTAGAAGCAGTAACAGTGTGGAATGTCAAGTCCTCGAATTCTGCATTGGATTCTGGAATAAGATTATGCAAAATTCTTCTAGCACGTGGCTGTCTTACTTCTTAGAGAGCTGAATGGAGTAAAGAAAAGTGACCTCCCCCTTCTGTGGGCAGACAGTATCTGACTCCTCTGAGCATGTGGGAAAGGCTGATGGCACAGAACCAGACAACTTGGAATGGTCTCTGAGGTACTACCACAAAGATGACTGTCACACGAGGAAAACTGGCCATCAGCCCTTCGACTTCACAAGGAGCTCAGACAGCCCTGCCACTTGCTAACCCTGACGTTCAGAAGCCAACCGACCAGTCCAGGAGACCTAAAAGTGCCCACGAACGGCATGGTGCCATTTTGGTAAAAATCACCGTCCAAACAGGCTGTTGTCAGTTCCAGAGCTCTACTGCAAACACCAAAGCTGAAACTTATGCAATGACCTACCTGTCAGTAGATCTCAGTTAAAAACAGGAAAAACTTCCCATACAAGGGATCCCAGTAAAACCATAATCTAACCTGTTGTCGGTTTCATCATAATTTCCCTATTCACTTTTTTAAAATTTTGCAAACAAGGGCCTAATAATGGGAAATGAAAAACCATGTAACACATGTCTGAAAGCTGAATAAAGTCATGCAAGGGAATGAGAGAGTGCAGATGGGGTTTGCCTCTTTCTGAAGAGACAGTAACACCCCGTGTCAACACCTAGAAGAGCCCAAAAGCCCAGACACCAGGAACACAAGCCGTTGGGAAGAGGTCAGGCAGGACAAATATGCAGCAGCAGAAGAAACCACGTAAAATCAGACACTTGATAAACGCTGGCCAACATGCACTCGGCAGATAATGCAGACAACTGTGGAGTGGCGGGTTGACAGCGGTGTCCAAAAGCCATCCACATCCTAGCCCTTGGAACCCCTGAATGTGTCGCTGTGACAGCCTTATGTGCAGAAAGGGTCCGGATCCAAGATAGGATCATCCCGATGACCAGGGCAGAGCGTAAGTCCAGTGACAAGTGACAAGAGAGAGAAAACAGCACAGAGACAGGGGCAACAGGAGAGAAGAGAAGGCCACAAGAAGACAAGGCGGCGACAGGAGCGCCACAGCTACAGCAGCCTCAGAGGTCAAGAAGGCTTCTCCCCGGAGACTGGGAGGGAACACTATGAGAGAATCGATCTCTGCTGTTGTAAGCACCCAATTCATGATTTTCCCATGGTAGCCCTAAGAAATGGCATAAAATATAAGAGCAGAATGTGCATGTTTTTGCTATTCCATTCCAAATGGCCTTTCAGACAAGTTTTGGGCTATGACTTGTAAATGCTGAGGTGAGGGCAAATGAACAGGCAATTCAGAAGCAATTACCAATAAATATATAAAAAGAAACTCACTAATATCAGATATACACATGCTAAAACAACTTGAAAAAGGAATGTTTATATATGACACCAAAAACAATCCAAAAGAGAAAAAATTTATAATTAGATTTTAGCAAAGTAAAAATTAAAGCTAAAATCAGATGCTACTTCATACTCACAAGACAGCTGTAGTGAAATCGAGGATGCGAGAGGTCATATATAACTTAGAGCACAGGTTTTTGAGGGGTCATTTAAAAGGAGCTTTCAAAAGTTAAAAGTGTTCTCACTTTTTGACCGAGCCCAGTGACTCTACCTGTAAATCCCGCACTTATAATAAAACTGCATTCCTGTAGGACTTCTGCATCTTTAAGGTTTACAGTTCAGTTTTATAGTCAGAAGCACATCTCCTTCGGAGGCCTTCTCCAAAGGCCAGACCTCTCCCTCACCACAGCGTCTCCATCACAAGCCCCCAGGCACTTCGGCTTGGTCATCAAGCTAAATGGGCTACTGCCTGGCAGAGAAGAATGCTTACTGAACAGAGTTCCAGAGACCTTCCAAGTATGCTGCCTGCACACCGTCGGCTTTGTTTCTTTACTGGACTGACATGTACGCCTTAATTTAGAAAGTCCAAGCAGACAATGTGCCCATGTCCAGAAGGTAAGGGTGTACGGTTTACCCTAAGACAGAATGATCAAGATTCAAGCCCTCCAAGCATTTTCTCACAGCTCTTAGTGTAGTTAAGAAAAAGAATTTTACAACATCAAAAGCGTCTACCGGGGCTGGGGATTTAGCTCAGTGATTAGAGTGTTTGCGTTGCAAGCACAAGGCCCTGAGTTCGATCCCCAGCACCCCCCCCCCAAAAAAAAGCGTCTACCATCTGAAAGCATGAGACGTCATACAGTCAAGTTTTTCCTTGGAGAAACCCATACTCATTTTTTACTCAGTGAATATTTACTCAGCACCTACTATGTGCCAAGAAGTATGCGAGGTCCTAGGTACACGGCGGTGAACAAAAGAGCATCCCTGCAACAATGAACATCACTCTCCAGCCTGGTTAGGGGTGGAAAGGGACAATAAACAAAGACAACAAGTATTTATGTCAGAGAGTACCAAGCCAAGAACAGAGGAAGTTAAGGGATCCCAAACCTGTGTGGGCCATGGAAGGAGGCGGCAGGCCTGGGGTTCAGGGACATTCGAGCAGACACCAGTGGGCAGGCAGGGAGCTACTGTGCCCAGGAGTTCAGCCAATGCCCAAAGCAGGGAACCGGAGGGACAAAGGTGTGGGGTGCAGGGCTCCGGACACAGCCAGCAGCCCATACTGGGCGGGGGACGGGGCGGAGGCTGTGCAGCTCAGCGTATCTCTGGGGGTTTGGTTTGGTTTTTGTGTATTTTTTGAGCTGGGACTCAAACCTGGGGACTTGTGGCTGGTAAGTGAGTGCTCTAGCGCTGAGGGAGGTCCTTCTGAGAAAGGTGGTGAGTGCTGGCAGGGCCTGGGCAGAGGACTCAGGCCACACCTCCTCCTCTGGAAGGAGGCCAGCAGAGAAGCCACTGCAGTGGGGCCAGGGACAAACAGGCGACTACAAGCTGGGCAGTGGCAGTAAATGTGGGGAACACCTTCACTGGAATCCTAGATGTGTTAAAGAGATTTAAATAATGATACTTGCTGACAGACCAAATGTCAGCGGTAAGAAGACAAAAAGGAGTCACAAGTGACTCCAAAGTCACCAATCTGTAATTTAAACACAAATACTCTTTAAGACCAGGGCTAGATTTACAATTCACATTATGGGCAGACACCGATCAAATGTGATTGCAGGAAGAAGAGAGACAGAAGGAAAGGTGGGACACTGAAGGAGGAAAGGCCCAAAGAGGTCTGAGGAAGTGCACATGCAGGAACAGGTGGGGGTGACACTTAGTGACCTGCAGTCACCTGCATCCTGGTCTGCAGGGAGGCCCACAGCAGGAGGGAGACCGGGCCCCTTGGAGATTAGCATGTTACCGAGGCCAGACACTCACCCTAAACGTGTCCCTTGTGGGAAGACACTGTTGACAGCAAAGACCCTCCCTAGTACAAAACTCTCCTGTGACTTTCGAGACTTGACCTAACTGCTTGGTAAATGGCCAGTTCAGTCTTCTCTTAGCCTAGAGGGTCCCTGAGAGACAATGAGTGCAAGCAAAGAAAACACAGAGATCCCTCCTAGTAGCTCCTTTCTTCTGCACTGCCTATCTGCCCACCTCTCTCCTGAGCGCTCAGACACACTCATCATCCCAACCCCACTGGCAACCTGACCAACATTTCACAGACGAGTGCAAAGAGATCACCCTCAGGGTGCACCTGCTGCTGCCCAGGTGCTGCAGACAGGACACACCTACGAAGTAAGGCAAGCACAGCTGGGGGCACATTTTCTCCATGACTCCAACATCCCAGCAGCAACCGAGGTTTCCAAGGGGAAAGGTTTCTCCCACTTCTCAGTCACTGGGTCACTACTGGCTCATTTAGATTTACCAATGTAAAACCACACACGCATTTAAAGTTACTTGCTGGTAACCAGACTGGCAGTGCTTATGTTGCAAGCACCACAGTTTCAGACTTGGTGGAAAATTACCATGTGCAAATTTGAAAACTTTACCCTATGGGGAAAACCCCAGCTCCAACCAGGTACAGACCTGCTCAGGTCTGCTGCCCTTTGCCCCCCATTTTGGTGTTTGTAAATTCAGATCTGGAACCCCAAGTCCTGAGGCTTGGCAAAAGAACAAGCAATCTAAGATGTAACCAGTGAAGAGATCATCACGACAGAGAGGATTTTTTCAAATACAGTATATGGTGTAATTCCATGCTGACACTGTGAGTGTTACCTTCAGTGTGATGCCAAACAGTCAACGAGAAAAGCCACAAATCAGTAGAACATCATTAATTTTGCCCCTTGAGTGAAACAGCCAGAAAAGGAACATGTCTTTCTGAACGCATCCTGGGTCAGAAACCCAAGTCTTTATTCTAAAACAGAGAACTGACCCTGCAGTTAGGGGGGAAAAAAAATTGAAGGTAAAACTTATTATTTAGATCAAATAAATCAGCTGGATTTATTTCAGTTTCACCTAGCATTTTTCACATGAGTAAGTACACTATAGGCATTCAAACTGCTATGATGAGGGCTGCAGTATAGTTTAACTAGTAGTTCAGCTGGTGTTCCTGTGCATTTCAGATACACTCTTTTATATTTATAAGCTCTACCTCATCTTGGGGTTGAACAGATCCCCTTCTCAACAGGCACTCTTCACCAGAGCCCATTAGGAAGTTACAAATCTTTTAATTACAAGTTGAAATACACTAAAACTTTTAGGTAACTTCAAAATAACTCAAAAACTATAGAACAAGGTTTTCAAGTAATAACCATCCATTCTGTTTACCCCCAATCTCAGGGAACTTTTCATTCTTTATTCGCTCTGAAGAGAAACCAGAGCACGGAACTTTTCATTCTCATTCTTCTCCTGCCCACATATTTACCTAACTAGGTTAGAACCATATGTTCCTAAATTCACCTGCACTAGTTACATTCCATATATTTCTGAAAATGCACAATTCATTTTCACTAAATAAAACGAATACTTCTAAGTACAATTCATTTTCACTAGAGTAAAATGTTCTAATTCCATGGAAAAAAAAACTGGTAATAAGTATAAACTGTTTTCGTTTTATAATGCTGACCTCGTAAGAGGTCAGTGGCTTATTCAATACTTATTCAAGGAAATCTCAAGCAAGAACACTGCAAAAAAGATGTTAATAGGCTTTTGAGAACAGAAGTGTTGCGCCCTTCAGAGAACTATGTACAAGATACATTTACTAAACAGTTGTGAAGAGCAAAGTGGACTCTTGGTGGACCTGTTCCAGTATTTTCCTCCCACTACTGTCCACATTGTTTATACTTGTTCCTCCTTCAAAACATGCCCAGCAGAAAGAGGGAAGAGAGGAGGAATGCCTATAGGTCAGACTTCCAGCTCCAGTGGGACAAAAATGTAATTTCAAAGTGTTAAAAATAAAACAAGACCTTTACTTTTAAGGTGACCTTTTTTTTACTTTTCAAATGAACTTTCTCTGAAAGTTTACTGGCGCTACTTTCTTTTCTGAGACTCCCATGACTGAAAGGTTCTCCCAGGAAAGCGACACCATTCCTCATTCTACTACCTCAAGCACAGGTGACTTCACCAATATGCAATATTCCCACAAGCCATCAGGAAAGGGTCCTGCGGCTGTTCTACGTGCATACACGAGACTCAACATGAGCCAAGATCCCAGACACTAACTACCAGAGCTATTTAGACAATGGAAATGTGCTCCTAAACTAAGGGACAAGAAATACAATCAGACATGCGGACACCCCAACCCTAACCCAGCACTCAGACTGTACCCAGCCTTTGAGAGAAGGATTTTCAAGATTTAGAAGACACTGAAACCCAACTTCAAATTCCCTGAGGAGTTAAGAAGCGCCAGGGACTGGCAGGGCTCTGCCATCTTTGTCTAAACTGAAGGTGCAGAGACCGCTAGTCAACAAACATTCTGAGAAGGACAAAAATAGCCATTGCTGAACCGTGCAAGTCTCCCAGCTTTGAATCAGGCTGCCTACTTCTGTAAGAAAGCCCATTACCTAAAGATGAAGCAACAAATCAACCTTAAGCATATGATTTCTCAGGGACTGGAAGGAGGGAGCTTACAGGAGCACGTGGAGAGGAGGGAGGAAGAGGGCAGCAGAGAGAACGGCACCAGAGACCCACAGAGAGTCCCACTGGGCCTAAGCGCCAGGTTTTGTAATAGGGCGCTTTCATTCAAACCGTTGAAGACGATTCCGAGAAAGTAACTGCACAAAGCCATGGGAATGCAGAATGCTGTCAACAGTCAAAAACTCTAATACCTGTGGTTTGAAAGACGGCTCTGCAAGTCATCAAAATGTCAGCAAACATTTCAACACTTCCCATTAACTGAGTTTATAGAAGTATGTTATGTAAAAAAAAAAAAGTATGTCATTCTAAAGTTACACTTTGAAAATCTGAGAACATTTTCTCTGCAACAGGAAAGCAGTTCTTTCGTGTGTGCGTCAAACGAAGGAAAGAAACGACAGGCACAGGCGGCGATCCGGCTGTCCACAGCGCAGCCTGCCGGTGGGCAGCTGCCCCACCTCCAGCCAGCTTCTCCTCTGGGCAGCCCGGCGCGCGCCCCGAGGCCGCGGGAGAACACGGCGGCGACATGCCCAGGGCACCTGCCAGTCTGGCTGCCGAAGAGCGCCCTGTGCTCACGCGGCCTCCGCACCCCGACCGCGGCCTCGGGCCTCCCGCCGCGGATCTGCAGCATGTGCAGGGGCTAGAAAGGGCTGCAAGCGGCTCCCCGGAGCTGGACAGGGCTGGACGGGATCCCCGGTGCTCCACAGGACACCAGGGGCCAAGCCAGGCCGGGCCGGACGGGGCTCCCCAGGGCTGCACGGAGCCGGTGCCCGGGTCTACACGGCGAGGCCCCGCGCCTCGCCCCGTCCGGGCGGAGTCGCGGTGCCACCGTAGCCGAAACAACCCTGGCTCGGGGGGTCTTGGGGGTCGGAGGTCACCCCGACGGGGTCAGAGGTCGCCCGGGGAGGCCGCGCCGCCGCCGGCCGCACCTCCGGGAAGTGGAGGCCGGGAGCGCCAGGAGCGGCCCCGGGGAGCGGGGTGCGGGGTGCGGGGTGCGGGGCGGGGACTGGACCGAGCCGAGCCGCGCCCCTTCTCCGCCGGCACTCACAGGTGACGATGGGCTTGTTTTCCATGGTGTAGACCACCGGCGGCAGCGGCTCCTCAGGGGCGTCCATGGGCGTCCGGCGTCACCAGCCCGGCCCCCCGCGCCCCATGGGCACCCGAGGCCGCGCCGGGCCAGCCAAGCCCGCGCCTGAGCCGCGCCGCCGGCCCGAAGGCAGCTCGCAGCCTGCCGCCCGCCGCGTCGCCCGCCGCCGCCACCGCCGGCCGCGTCCACTTCCGGCCCCGGCGCGGCCGCGTGACCACTTCCGGGGCGCGCGGCTGAAAGGGGCGGGCCTTTCCGCCGCCCGCCTCCGACGGAAAGGGGTGCGGCCGAGCAGCGGGACGCGGGGGCGCGCCTGGGCGGCGCTCCCCGGAAGGGCCCCGCGCGCCGGTGACGGAAGAAGGGGCGGGGCGCCCGCACGGGAGTCCGCTGCGCGCCCCGCCCCTCCGCGCGCCCCGCCCCTCCGCGCGCCCCGCCCCTCCGCGCGCCCCGCCCCTGCTCCTTCCCTCCCCGGTGCCCGCACGGAGGGCCCGGCCCGCTGCGGGTGGCGGTGCCGGAGTTGGATGGAGTGCCACGAAAGAAAACCTTAACTTTTCACCCAAGTGTTTTGTGCAGCTAAAGCGGTTGGGTAACTCTTGCAAACGAACTTCTGGAAAAAGAGCGTGCGGAGTGGTCCTGAGTGTGACCCCGGCTGCCGGGGGTGCGTCGGCGACCGGTGCTCTGCGGTGCGGAGCAGAGCTGGCCGGGGGCGGCAGAGGTGGCTGAGCCGGGCGCAGTCACGCTGCGTGCAGACCCCACGTCTTCTCCACGGGGCCGGCGTGGAATGGCGCCCCGCGGGGCGTGCGTTCTGGCGGCGCGTGTCACCGGTCAGCGGTCCAGCAGGCTGCAGGAGAGACAAGCCCAGAGAAGTGTGTACCTGTGACGTGCCGCGTTTTTGTCTCATACTCTTGTTTTTATTTCTGTAAACAACTCTTTAAAAATATAAACACTGTTCTTAGCCCATGGCTGCCAACTTCTGCCCTAAAATAAGGTCTCCTTTACACGTGCCTGAAAGCTTTTATCCACTTGAGGGAGAGAGTTTGGGATTCCAGTCCTGCCGAGTTAGAGGGGCTTGAGAAAGACCCTGTACACTCCTCAGGTACAACAGGAGCCTACGACTAAACCAACTGGAGAGCACGGGAGAGAAACTGCCCAACTTGCAAAACTACAGGAGAAGGCAACGAGGGGGGAAGATAATCCAGAGTTGCCGCAGCGCACTGTTTACCAAATTCCAGTACAGACTGAAATTACTAGACTCGAGTATGTCATGGACTCTGTGGGCTCCAGTGCTCTCTACAGGAGAATAGGTCAAAAGCCCGTGGCCTGGGAACTAGGCCATCATTCTTATGCCAGAGCACAAAGGTGAAAGCTGTGGGGACAGGAACCCCAGGTTGGCCCAGAGGACAGAAGGGTAAAGCTTTTATGGCATCTCCAGGATAGGCAGGGACCTGGTCTCTTGATGTCATCACAGAGAGAGGCACAATTTCAGTTGCACCTGCAACCTTCTTTATCAGGCCTTTTATGTGAGACATGTTGCATTTCCAGTTTAAATCTCCACCTCAGGATGTGATTTTTACTATACTAATAAAGTAAAGGTAATATCAGCTAATTTAGTGACTATTCTACACATGTGTTTGTCCCTTGCCATTTAGAATGTTTCCCTTACCATCTGGGAAAGTTACTGCTTGGGTGCTGGAGGTGTTTCTGTTTTTGTTTTTTGGCTCTGGCTTCTTGGTGTCTCTGCTGCCCACAGTCTTTAAAGGCTGGGGCAATTTCCCATCCTATCACCTCCTCTACTTTTGAACTCCCAGTCCCTTGGTATGTTTGTTAAACCCGTGAGTCTGAGAACTGGCTTACCTGTCTCAGAGAAACAGGGGAGTGTCAGCCACAGCCAAGACACAGTCGATGGAAACCAGTCAATGGTGGCCCAAATGTGTTCACAAGGACTGTAAAGCAACCCTAAAAAATACGTTCAAAAGATGAAATGAAGACACAGTCTTAGTGAGTAAAGAGATTGAGACTCACAGCAGAGGGATAGAAAATATCCAAAACAATCTAAAGAGGGACTGGGGAATTTAGCTTAGTGGTAGAGTGCTTGCCTAGAAAGCACAGGCCCTGAGGTCGATCCCCAGCACCCCCCTCCCAAAAAATCTAATGAAAAGTCTAGAGCTGGAAAGTACAAGAAACAAAATGAAAATTTCCCAGGATGGTACTAACTACAGACTAGAGATGGTGGAATCCAGTGACCTTGAAGGCAGGGCAGTAGAAATCATTCAATCTGAAGAATAAGAAACCGACTGGAGAAAAGTGAACAGAGCCTCAGCATCCTGGGCAACAAAAGCAAATGGCCCGACCCACATGCAGCAGGAATTACAGAAAGAGAGCTAAGAGTAGGGAAAGGGGGAATAATGAAAAATAATACGCAAAAGTAAAATCTTGATGAAAAATGTTTGTTTACACATCAAGAAACTTAGCAAAGCCTGCATAGGATACATTTTTTAAAATGCAGGCACATGACAAGCTAATGAAAATCAGAGATATGGAAGGTTCGTGGGGTTTGACTTGAGGAGGGAGCTCTGTCATCCGCACTCCTGCAATGCTTCCAAACGCCTAGACAGGCTCCAGTGTGTCGTGGTCATGCAGCCCCAGGCTGGTACACAACTCTCCTGGCCACCCAGCCTTGTGGCGACCTGCACCCCCAAATACACCACACCAGGATTTCAAGCTTAGGAGCTCAAGCCTGTGACAATGGTGTGCATTCCTTGCATAGTCATTCCAGTTCTGCTCTGGATCTACAAAAAATTCCTGGAGCCATACATATACCCTCTGACTTTGCCCTCTGTCAGTCGTATATGGCCTAGAAAAGATGTCTAAGAATCCAGTGATAAAAGCCAAGTAGACTGTAAGGGCGCAGACATAAGCAGATTACCAACAAAAGGACCAGCAGAAATCTCTGATGAAAAGAAAGACTAATGCTATTTTCCCAAAGGATCTCAACTGTTTTAAAAATGGACCTGACAACATGAGGCACCTTCTGTGTAATTGTCTCTCACCTTTTTCTCTGAGACCAGAATTCGGGATAGACAGTTTAGATAGTCACCTGATACTAATCAGGAAATACGTAGTATTTATATTTAAAATGTTCATTTAGTTGTGTTTAATGACTTCATTCCTAGTTCCCTTTTCATTAAAGTAGCTTTCATGTCCATCATTGCCATCTTTAACAATGTGAACAAATGGAAGCTCTGTGTAGTAGACACTCTATTATTAAGTCAGTAGTTAAAGTCCTCGGGCCTCTAGCATTTGTTCACATGAATTTGACTGCTGTATACTCTAATTCCTATGGGTTGTTCCAATTTGAGTGAAGTAAATTATACTATAAACAGATGAGAATGATGTGAAGCATAAAGCTATAATTACTGTCCAACATAGTGGAGCAGTTTATCTGTGAGAATAGTAACTCTTTTTTATCATTCTGAGAAAGATAGAAAAGATGGGGATAGGGCACTTATTTGAAAAATGAAGCATCTTTTACATAAATGCCCAGTGTATGAATTCTAATCTTGCATTCCTTCTGTTCCAACAAATGTATTAAACATTCAGTTTATCTAAAAAAAAAAAAAGAAAATCAGAGCTAAAGAGATGATCTTAAAAAGCAGTCAGAGAATAAGGCTGTCAAGAGAGCAACAGCAAAAATACTCCTGACTGCTCATCAGACACAGTGGAGGCCAGAGAATAATGGCAGGAATTTTTGAAGGACTGAATTTTAAAACTGTCAGCCCCAAATTCTTTATCTAGCAAAAATAATCTTTTAAAATGAAAGCAGAATAAAGATATATACATAATATACTTGTATATTTTATATATGTATATATTTTTAAGATAAATTGAAGTGGAGAGAATGTGTGGCCGGAGGGCAGGCAGTACAGAATGTGGGCGGACACTCGGGGTGAAGGGAGATGATATCAGATGGAGGCTTCGAAGGACCGAAGGACCAGAAGGAGAGGGCCGCCCTGGAGGTGACCGCGCAGCAGCAAACGCTGTGCTCACGAGCTGTGAGCCCTCGGATGCGAGGTGGGACGTGTGGAGGGTACGTGTGTGGAGAGGGAGCGTGGCAACCCCAGAACCAGATACGCTGAGGACGCATTTCTAGGCCTGGAGCAAAACCACTGGAAGAAAATAAAGAGATTTGGCTAAGAAGCTAAGAGAGCAAATAAAATGAAACGATGGCCAGTATTTGATTAATCCAAATCAACGGAAGGAGATGGGAGGGGTAGCTCTGTGGCAGAGCATGTGCTTAGCCACTTTAATCACCAGCACCACAGACCAAAACAATAAATAAACAGAAAGGACAAGTGCAAGTGACCGGTTATTGCTTTGGAAAATGCTCAGCCACTAGACATCGGAGAAGTGCAACGTCAATGACAACGAGAGGCCGGGCGTGTGGGCAGACGCTCATAATCCTGTACTTAGGAGGCTAAGGCAGGAGGATCCCTGTGAGTTCGAGGCCAGCTGTGGCTACAAAGTGAAAGTTCAAGGCCAGCCTGAGCTACATAGTGAGACCTTGTCTCAAAAAAAAAAAAACGACATTGAGGGATGCAGGTTGTGGCTCAGCAGTAGAGCGCTTACCTAGCTTATGCAGTGCCCTGCATTTCCCCAGCAGGGTGCCGGTGACACTGATGACAACAACGATGATAAAAACGCTACTTCACATCCACTCACATAGATAAAGCTAAAAACCCAGACGGCGCGGAGCCAGGAGCACGTGATCGTTCTCGCAGGCAGCTGTCTCCCGCTGAGAAGACGGAGCTAACACCTGCCCTTCGCCGGCCTGCGCGCAGCCGTCCCATTGGAGGTTTATCTTCACAGGGGAGTTTGGAAAAGGCCTGAACTCAGCACAAACACAGGGTTAGTAATTCCTCTTAGTAATGGTGAAAAATGATGTTATCCCCCTTAATCAACAACCATTCCTTTTTTTTAAAGCCCTTTTCACAAAGGACAACATTTTGTTTTGTTTTGTTTATTCAAAAAACTACTAGGACTTGAGCTGAAATGATCCCTCCCAGTAGCCGTGACAATGTGTCCAGCCTGCAACGACCCTGCTCCATCTTGCACTGGGGCGTAGTGCATACTTTATTGAAGGGAGGCCAGCAGGTTTCGGCACAGTCCCCACCCACACCTGGGAATACTACCCAGCAAGGAAAAGGAATGAACTGTTGAGGGCTGCTACACCTTGGATGGGTCTCCAGAGAATGGGGCTGAGTGAAAAAATCCCACCCTAAAGTTTCTGTGCTGTGCAGTTCCATTACAGCACACTGTTCAGGTGCAGTCAGAGACGGAGAAGAGATTGAGGCTTGCCGGGCAGGGGGAGGTGGGGTACAGGGGGCAGCTGCTGAGCCTCGCGTTCCTCCCCTCCCCAGGTGCCTTCCTCCATTCCCCAAGCGTCCTGGGCACATATCCTCGGAGAGCACTCAGCTGGGCCGGGCAGACGCCAGCCCTGTCTTCCGGCTCAGATATTTCCTGTTGTGCATTTTTCCACATGTACTCAGCCAATCTCCCATAAATTCCTCAGGAGAGCAAATGGTCCGCAAGAGGAAGGTAAGAGCAGTGACAATCACATGGAGAAACCATCTGCACTGCGAATCACCAAGGAAATGCACCGCTCACCGACATGTAAACAATCTTTCCTACTAAATTAACGAAAACCTTGGGCAGGGGTAGAGAGCCGGGGTGGTGACTGTGTGGGCCAGGCACCCCAGCTGCCCGCGGGGTGGGGAGGGCCTCCCAGGTGTCACTCATCTGCCCCTTGACTCTGCGATCCCTCCTCGAGAGCTGTTTGAGGAAAGGCCCTCCAGATCCTGATAGGTAAAACCCAGCATCCAGCCAGGCACAGTGGTGCGTGTCTGTAATCTCAGCACTTCGGAGGCTGAGGCAGGAGGATTCTCGTGTTCAAGACCAGCCCAGGAAACACAGTGAGTTCAAGGCCAGTCTGAACTACACAGCAAGCCCCCGTCTAAAAGAAACAGAAAAAAAAACAAAAAGTACCCACAGCATCATCTGCTCAGCCCGAGGCCCTGCTGTCCTGTGGGGTCCCGATGACACACTCAGCACACTGTGCACTCTTTTCACAGAGAACGCGCTTTCTGCATCTGCTTGCGCTGCATCTTCCGGGGTCCTTTCTGTACAACATGATTTAAATAAGCAGCAATAATAAAATCGAACCTGGCCCTGGGACGGCATTTCCGGACACTCTGCTCGATGCTCCTATTTTTAGCTTAGTTGCCTTTTCTCCTGGCTTCTTGACAAGGTGGATTCCTGCTCCCTCTCTCCAAGCCGCGGTGGCTCCTGCAGAGGCCCATCCGAGCCCAAGCCTCCTATCCCTGCCGTGTCCCTGGCTGTTCTCAGGGCCTGGGGAGCTGCTGTGCCCTGGTGGCTGAAGCGGGCTGTGGCATGGCTTAGCTACGGGCACAGCCCCGTGCCTCTAACCCCAGCCCCCGGCACATCTAGTCTCGGGGTGATGCAGCAGGAGAGGGTTACCAGGGGGAAGGGCCTGGGAAGGGCTGAGCTGCCCAGCATGCCAACCTCCACATGCCCCCGAACTCCACTGCAAGAGCTGGAAGGGGGCCATCAGCTAACCCCATCTCCTGGTCTCTTCCTACCAAACTGGCTCAATGGAGATTGTCCAGCCTCAGCAGCCAGAGGGGCAAAAAGCAAGCAGTCCTCATGGTACATACAGACCCTGGTTCTTTTTATCCCTTCCACTCCCTGCCCTCTCCCTTCTAGCCTTCTCTTGGTCCTTTTCCCATTGTCAAAGGTATATCTCCATTTCCTAAGATCTATCTTTTATTTTGCTCTTAAATTATTTATACTTTGGCTTTCTCATATAAGAGAAGCCATGGGATATTTAAGCCATGTTTTGGGTTTAGTTAACACTACTCTGTGGATTTAAAAAATGTAAAATGACACATTTTCTAATCATAATGCAGTAATACCAGAAATTGTCAAAGTCAGAAAACGAAAAGGCTATTCTACCTGGAAGTTTACACACTTTCTCTTAAACAACTCTTGGGTCACGGGGCAAATATAAACCCACTGGCAGCAATCCTAGGAACCAAAAATAACAAGGACACTGCCGGTCAGGACTGTGCGCAGGGCTTCACGGAAATCACAACCTTCAATCCAAGGATCAAACAATTTTCAGAGGAAGACTGAAAATAAACTCAGCACTGACTCAAAAGTTTAGAAAATTAAAGAAAAATGATAGGAAGTGGTGACAGTTAATCTTCACTGTCAACTTGGTCGGACTGGGACTCACCCACGAATTAGTAAGCACATTTCCAGGTGTGTCTGTGAGGGAGGGCCCAGGGACGATTGGCATGTAGGCCAGCAAATGGAGGGAGAGACCCACCTAAGTGTGAGAGACACCCTCCAATAGGTTTGCAACCCTGATGGAACAAATGTGGAAAGAGGAAGAAGCCAACCTGCACATGCTTGCTCACTTGCTGTGCTCCAGGCACCCAGGGGAGCGGCCCCGCACCCCCAGCCCAGGATCCACAGAAACCACGGCCAAAGTCAGGCCTTCCTCCTTTGCATCCACTTCCTCAGCTATTTTGCCACAGCGGCGAAAAGCTGACTGATGCCGACATAGAAGGAAGGAGTTGATAAAGACAGAAGCAGGAAATAAATAATGAGAAAATAGAAAATAGTAGAGCTAGCCTGGCACATTGGAAGACAGTAAATGATCGACTCAAGTGAAAAGAAAAACAAGGACAAACATACACAAAATTCTCAAAAGGCAAGGTGACAAATAAGAACAAAAACAAGAAAACAGTTTTGTGGTACAGGGGATTGTACCCAGGGCCTTCACACTGTGCTACGCTCCCAGCTGTTTTTTGTTTTTGTTTTTTGAAACGGGATCTTCCTAAACCACTCAGCTGTCCAGGCTGGGCTCAAACTTGGGATCCTTCTGCCTCAGTCAGACTGCAGGTCATTCTGTCCTTTCCTCCACTGCCGTCTCCTCACCCAGGGACCCCCCCTGCCATCAGATGGCAGGGGTGGCAGCAGAGCTGTGGGTCCGGGCAGGTGATTCGGAGTCCTCAGAATGAACAGGGCCCTGGGGTCACAGGAGACTTTGACACACGAGATCACATTCCAACCTACTTCAGATGTGCTGGGCAGGAATGCGAGCATCCTAGGAGACTGGAAATAGGACTGGTAAATAGCAGTGAAGCAATTCATAATCAGCTCTGTGCTGGTGCTTCTGGCCAGACAGTGTTGTTGGGTTTGATGGCAGCGTTTGGAAGTGGCTTTCAGTTTTTCCAGCACTGCCTCAGCCGTGCCTATCCCCGATGGGGGGATGCTGCTGAGTGGCCGCCCGGCAGACGTTGCTATGCTGCCCTTCCCAGGCCTCCACCATCAACATCAGAAGCACATGCACCTGGCCAGCAACCACTGGTGACATCACGCTGGCCCATGAGGTGCAGGCAGCCATCTCCCAGGGCTGGCCGTTGGTCCTGACCTTAGCAAGCTGCTGGACCATGGTGAGCACAGACCTGGCTCTGGGCCCTGGTCATAGGAGGACACTGGCCCTCCCTTTCCCTTTGATATCTGGGTTTCTTGTTACACACACTGGGGGCATCTCTAATGGCAGAGCCACGTACCCAGGCATGGGCACCTAGCTGAGCGACATGGGTGGCAGAGGAGACCCAGGCTGAGCTGCCAGCTTTGCACCATGATGAAAAAGTGGCCCGCGGCCATCCATGCACCTGGGTGGCAGGGCACACAGGGACCTGATGCAAACAGCCGCCCAGGGCAAACCCAGAGAGGCAGGGTGGACTCAGCAGAAGGGAAGAGACAGCTCCCCCAGGAGGTGCTTTCAGCCATGCCTCTGATCAGAGCCGGGGGCCACCAGGCGGAAAGGCACCCGTGGGCTTCCAGATGTGCCTCACACTTTTGGTAAGTGTGGGACAGCAGCCCACAGCAGCCCACAGCAGCCAAGAATGAGTCCTTGATTCCAAAAGACACTTGGAGATCCAGAGCCCCACTGGGTGGAAGAGATGTGAAATCAGGGAGTGCTGTGGTGCAGCTCACAGGGCTGTCTCAGTTACTTTGCTCATTGCTAAGACAAAATATTCAACACCCACAAGTTAAAGGAAGAAAGGTTTATTTCAGCTCACAGTTTGCAGAGGTTTCAGTCCGTAGTCAGCTGGCTCCAAGGCAGGGCAGCAGGGCAGGAGGCATCACAAAGAAGAAACAGTCCACGGCAAGCAAGCAGGAGATAGCAAAGCAGGAAACAGCAGCAGCAAAATAGCAGAAGCAGCACGCATTTTAATGTCAGCATCCTACACCCTAGATCCAGCAAGCTCTGAAAAGCCCCGCCCATGATTGTGTGAGGTTTTGAGGGGACATCTAGATATGAGCCATGACAAGGGCGGAGGGGAGTGGGGCGGGGCCTGCAAGCAGGGCTGACCCCAGAGCTCCTCACGCCTTCCATGGAGATCGTGCATCAATCCTGCCCACTGCTGAGGAGCAGGCAGGAGCTGTGTCATGCATTTTTAAGTGACCACTAGTTAGCGCCACACACTAAATGGGTTGAAGGCCCTAGAGTGGCTGCAGGATGCAGGTCCACCTCCAGCCAGAGTAGCCTCCGGGCAGGAACCCGATGTGCTGCCAAGAACAGGCCCTCCTGTGTACCCCTGTTCTGAAAGAGCCCGTCCCCAGATGGCTTCCCTATCCTGGCCTCCAAAGTCGACAGGGAGGAGGCGCCAGGGTGACTGGGCTGCGTCCCTGAGGGCCTCGACCTCAGTCCTTGAACAAACCGAGCTCACTCCCCGCACGTGTGGTATCTCAGTCCTGCATTTTTAAAAGTAAAAGGAGCCGCCCATGGCTGACTTTTGGGGTCTTCGGGTTCACCTTAAGCAACTCCCGTGAAGATGCCCCTGGGCAGTCGGGGCTCAGCCAGGGCGGGCTCGAGGGAGGGACCTGGAGTCTGTCCCGAGCCTGGGAGCAGGGGAGCCTGAGAAACAGCAGGCCCCCAGCAGGCCCATCGTGGGGCCCTGCGGCAGAGCCAGGCCCGACGAACACCAGCCGAAGAAGCAGCACAGAGCTCGGCAGGAGTCTCTGCACAGCGGTGCTTCACCTTCATCGAGTTCTGAATTGTATCATTATTTGCTTAGGACCATTTATTTTATATTCTAGGAGGAAAGGCAACTAATGTTCAAAATCCTTCTGTCATAGACTGGAAAACAGGTCAGATGTAAAAGATGTAAGGTTTATTGTTGTGAAACAGTGTACACACAAAACCCCCAACGAGATGCTGTCTCACCCCCTAGAACAACTCGGATCCAAAGGTCAGTCGGGAGCAGCGCGGGTGAAGGTATGGAGAAACTGGGACTCTCAAGCATGGATGGTGGGGACAATCAATGACACTGTGCTGTGGAAAAGGTTCAACGCTGAGTTACTGTGTGACCAGCAGTTCCATTCCTAGAGTCGCAAGCACACGTCCAGGGGACTAGTATTCAGTCGCGAAAAGGAGTGGGTACTAACGTGTCCCATGAGGCTGAACCCTGACAGTGTCATGCTCAGACAGAGCATCCAGGCCATCCAGAATAGGCAAGTCCTTAGGAACAAAAAAAAGATATCAGTGATTGTCTGAAGCAGAGGGGATAAGTGGACTAGGTGGGTGATAGATAAAGAGTCCGGGCTTTGGGGAATGAAAAATCTTTTTTGCAAGTACTGGAGATGAACTCAGGGCCTGTGCACTGATCTATATCCCCAACCTTCTTTTAATTTTTATTTATTGTTTTGGGTGCTGGGGATCGCCTTTTTTTTAATTTTAATTTTGAGACAGGGCTTGCTTAAGGCACTAAGTTGCCCACACTGGGCTTGAACTTGTGAGCCTCCTGTGACTAACAAAACCACTGACTTGTGCACCTCAATGATAGACCGCCCTGGGCCGTGTCACCCAGCTGCACTTGCCAGCTGCCGGAAGCAACACTGGAAGACGAGCTGTCCTATCTTAAAACCAGCTGGCTATGGACTGAAACATGAGGCAAAATAAACCCCTCCCTCTTCAAATTGTGGGTGTTGGGTATCGTGTCTCAGCAATGAGGAAGGTGACTGAGACAGTGGGACACGATTACATTAGCATTATATGTAGAGCAAAAAGCAGTATTAGAAATGAAGATGGTTGATTCACCAAGAAAAAAGAACAATCGCAAGTTCATGGGCACCTGACAACATAAAATAAAAATGAACAGAAGAACTTCAGGGAGAAACTGACAAATCCATTACATCTTAGTGGGAGATATTAATATCCCTTTCTTAATTAGAGCAGGCAAAATTAAGTAAGGATATAGAAGATTTCAGAAATAAATGTAACTACTTGATTTAACAGATGCCCATTAAACTCCATAGTCCAGAACTGATGTCTGGATACTTTGAATGAAGGATGTTTATAATCTGCAAGGAAAAACGATAAGCTTTACTGGAAGGCATGAGAAGAGCTCTAAATGAATGACCAACAGGAATGCCCACAAATAAGAGCCAGTGTTATAGGAATGCCTATTTTCCCACTTAAATCTTCTTCAGAATTCCAATAGAAATTCCAACATTAAAATAAATAGAAGCCAATTCCAGATGGATGGAGTTCCAAATGTGAACATCTAAACACAATGACTTTCAGAAGAAGACAGAATACTTTTATGACTTCAAGCAAGGAAAGAATTTCCTAGCAAGATATAAAACACAAAGAAAAAAATAAAGTCCATTCCAGTCACATGAGGAAATTCTGTGCATCAAAAGACACCACGAATAAAGGGCAGAATCCGAGCTAGAAATGAGATCTTTATAATCCACACATGACCAGAAAATCAGTGCATCCACTTTACATACAGAATGTTTATGAAATAAAGGCACAGAGGGATGACACAATGGCAGAGCCCTCTAAAGGGGAGGGACCCTGTACGGACTTCCAAGAAGTTACCAGTCAGTGGAAGGTTCTTCACTGAATTTGTATAGAAATCAAGAATTGGCAAAGCGCAGCTCCTTTGGCGTCAGCAGCCTTGAGCTTTGCGTGCCAGTGGCCATCAACTCTTGCAGTGTGAGGCCTTTGTTACCACTTGGATTAGCAGCTACTGGCAAGCTCTGAGCACTCTTCTGGCACTGGGGATGGCAGCTCCCAGCAACTCTCCATTGCTCTCCACCAGTCTCTGTGGCTTGCACCCTCACAGTTATCGGCAGTGGCCTTTGGTGTTAGCAGCTGTTAGCGCACCAGGTCGGCATGCCATGCTTGAGATAGAAATCAGGAACAGGCTTTAGTAGAACTTATGATGTGACGTAAAGGGGAACAGCGCATGGGTGGAACCTGCTGTGGGTTTGGGGAAGTGCTTATGGACAAAAAAAGGTGAGCTTGTGCACATAGTGTCAGACACTCTGTCTGGTCACAGTAGGGGAGGAGTTTCTCGTGGCTCTGACTGAGGAGGGATGAGACTGTTGGAGTCATCAGAGAGGCTGCAGGGCGAAGTCACGCTGGGTCTGAAGCCTGCTGTACTCACACCAAAGGTCTTCCAGAGTGGCCATGGGGTGCCTGTGAGCCAGGCTGGCCGTGAGACTTCTAGGGCAGCCGCAGAAGAAGAATAAAAACCTCCTGGGGAGGATTGGGCTCTTCTTTCCCGTCTCAGTCGGCTTGACCTGAGGCGACCACAGACCCTTCCCACTCTCACATCATTCCCGGCCAGGCCCGTCTGCCACGGGGAGCCAGCCACTGTGGTGGTGGATTTTGCCAAAGAGAGAGTTTATCCCCAAGGCGGCTGGGCGAGAGGAGATGGGATACTTGAGTCTCTGATCTACCTCCCCATGGTGGGTCGGGCTTCTTACCAAGTCCTGGCAGGCGGGTTGGGTCTGACCATTAAGTTACACTGTCCTTGGACCTGGTTAGGAGGAAGCGACAGTTTAAAGCGGACTGTGGGGAAATCACACACCAGCAGCATTTCTGGTCCTGAGCAGTGACGAGAATGTGGGAGAAGCCAAAGAGAGCCTTGGAGACAGGTGTCCCCAGAGGGCCAGGCTCCATTCTTGGTGGGAAGACGTTTGAAGAAATCATTTCCCCATTTCATGCATTTCTGAGGTGGTCCTCGCCTCTCTGGCTTGCCTGGCTGCCAACCTGACCTTCCCGGCAGCATTGGTGCTAGCCGATTTCAGTCGCACCGGCACTCCTCGATGTGATAGCCCTGTGGAACCACGCCCTCGCCCTCGTCTGCAGCTGCGTGTCACTCTGGGTGGGGCCCCGTCCTGCTGGAGTGGGCAGTACCCACCTCCCCCACTCACAGCGGGGCAGATGCTGTCGGTCAGCACACACGTGCAGCCTGCGTGCCGGGATGGGCACAGGCAACATGAGCCTAAGAAGGCGCTGGAGACAAGGGAGCTGGAATTGGCAACTGTGCCAAACACAGCAAGAGTGGTTTCAGAGGGAGAGAGAGAGAATCCTCAAACCACTTCCACTGCACCAAAATAGATCTGTATAAAGAAATCAAGGTGTTCTTTTACAAATTCACACAATGAGGAAAGATACAGCCTCAGGGTTGTCATGGGGTGTTCTTTGCCTTTGGGTGCCCTATCCTCCCTGGGGACAAAGGGCTGCGCAGAGGAAGGAACCCTTCTGATGGGAGCCTCTCTGCCTATCTATCTGCAATGACTCACACCCACAAGGAACCCAGGACAGGCCACCGGGTCCCCTGCAAATAAATGTGCAGGGTCCAGCGTGACACCTGTGTGGTCCTCAGCTCTTGACACACCCCAAGGAGTACGTTTTGGATTTTAGTCCAGAGGCCTCCAGAGTCCAGGCCGTCCTGTCCCCGGAAACACATCTGTGGCTCTGACTGTCACAGATGGAAAGGCTCAGTGCAGAGGTGGGTCCTGGACGGGTCCTGTGAAGCCAGGCAACCCACTCTAGGAGGAATTCAAGCTTGGGACAGCATCGGGACAAGTGACCTTCACGGTGTCACCTTGCCTGAGCAACACGTGGGAGCAACTCCACCCGGCAGGTGCTGCAAGGCCAACACCAGCCTCGGAGAGCCTCAGAGGCGTGCAGCGCCTGGCGAGCATGTCCTCCAGGGTGCACCCTGCTGCCCCTGCCCCTGGCCCAGGACTCAGCCGACACGAGTGTACCCATGTGTGCCAGCTTGCACATGTGTGCATGCACCTTCTGAGGCCCTCTGGCCACAGGCAGGACCAGAAACTGGTATGAAGCCCTTCCCCGGGACTAGTCCTGGCCCAGCCTGCGTGCAGGCCTGGGGCAGAGGAAGAGCTGTTTTCTCTGCAAATCCCACTGATGTAGTCCCTCCAGCATCGCCTTTGGGGAGACAGGTGAAGACAAGGACAGTCTCCAAGGCCACTTTCTGACGGGGTTGTTCCTGCAGGACCACACTGAGCGCCCCTACTTGGGGGTGGGTACGCAGGTGTGTGTGGTGTGTGTGCCTGTGTGTGTGCGGGGTAGTGTGTGTGTGAACACACGTGTTGACTGAGCCCAGGCTGGACACGGCCCGTCCACAGTGCCACCCTGGAAGGAGGCAATCCCCGAGCAGAGAGAAGCACGTCATCTGGCATCTGTCCCAGGAGAGAGGCGCCACGATTCTTTTCCCACAATTTATTTCCTGAAGGCAGACAAACGAGAACCTGAAATGTCCTTCGGTTTTAACAAAGTTTTAGTTTTGTCTTCTGATGATAAAGCAGAAATGGGGATTCCTTGGTTTTCTCAATAGAATTTGTTTTTACAAAAACGGTTTTTGGTCTACACGTGCCTGCCTTGGATTAAAGCCTGGTTTTGGACGGTGGTCCACTAAGTGCATTTTGCGCGCCAGCCGAGTTTCTGTGCTTTTTGCCAGGGCTCCTTCTCAGCTCCCTCCCAGCAGGCACCGGGGGCAGGACTGAGCACCTGGGGCAGCAGCGGCACAGCCTCAGAAAGGGCAGGGTCTGGGGAGGACAAGCCTCGGGTGTAGTCCCCAGGGAAAAATCCACACAGACCAGAAATGAAACGAAAGGAGGCCAAGAGTCACTTTCTCTTATATTGTGGACATTTCATCCCTCTCTTTCACAGCAGCATTTTTAACAACAAAAAAGTGATGTCTGGGGCATCATACCCAGAAAGTACCACAAACACAGCTCCCTGCTGCCGGCCGGGCTGGAGAGAGCTCCACATGCAGCCCGCGCAGCCAGTGCTGGGACAGTGGCCCTCAAGGTCTCTGCCAGCTCCCACCCCAGAGAGCACCTACCCCCAACTCCATAAAACTTGTGAGTAGCAAAACTCGTAAAAATGAGGTGTACAAAAGGAAGCAGCCGTGTATACATTTGCACCCTGTTTGCACCACGTCCCTTCACGACTGGCCGACAGTCAGGCATGGTGATTTCTCAGTAACTGAAAAAGAACCCGAATGTCCGTTGCAGGCGCGCTCGGAGTCACGGTGTGGTTTTCCAGAGAGAGACGTTCGTATTCACATACAGTTACAGCACCTGCTGGCGGGCTTTAGGATTAAGAAGCCAGTTGAATCTCCTGGCCTTGAGGCAAGTAACATTTGATTGTCACGATGTACCATTCTGACACAATAAATACAGTAGAGCGAATGCATTTCTTCACAGGTCAAGTAACTTCAGTTTAATTTAATACAATTTAGTGCATTTCAATGTCTCATTCACAGTTCAACTTCTGTCCAATACTTTTGCAACAGAAAGTTAGGAAACTGAAAAATTAGAAACGGAAGCTCCAGGTGGCCTCGTTAGTGCAAAGATTGCGGTTCTGCAACAACTCAGCCATCTGGGCAGAGACGCTGCTGTGCTGCCTGCCCGGACCAGGGCCAGAGTCCACGGTGACTTCCAGGCTCCTGAAAGAGCTCGTGCCCGTTTCTTTCCTGAACAGTCCATGAGAATGCCACCTGTCCCGAGGTGACAAGCAGCACGTGCTTGCCATAAAATTTAACTCATGGGGCCACCGCAGGCAATCGAGCAGATCACAGTGTGACACTGTGCCTTCAAAGGCCTTCCTGTGTTTTCCCATCCTGGACCCAATATGAGCAAATCAGAAGCCCGAGGGCCCGCACCCACCCCAGCGGCCCCACAGCAAGGCCCGAGTTCAGGGGACCATCCACTCCAGCGTGCCCCAGGACCAAGGTGCGACAGGCAGCTTGCCTTTGGTTTGAGCTGGCCACCAGAGAAAGGGCCGGGGACATACTGCTTCCAGAGGAAAAGGCAGGTGTTTCCAGCTTGCGGGTCATCCCTGAGCCCGGCCACACTGCAGAGGGGCCGGAAGCCACACTGTCCTGCCGGGCGCTGTGTGTTGCATGCCGGGTCCCACATGAGGCTCACTGGGGGCGGGAGCCAGGCAGCACAAGTGTGCACGGGCTGGTGACCGGGACGGAAGTCAGTGTCTTGGGAAGACACAAAGCCACATGCAGAGAGCCACTTGTTCCTCGCCTGGGATCTGACAGAGACGGGTTGTCAGGATGCACGTGGACGGCCACATGTGCGTGAGCTGCACACGGGTGTGATACGAGGCTGCGTCACCTGGGTCACACAGCTCCGTCTTTCCAGGTTGACACCAGCGCTCAGCAACACCTTGGTCAGCTAAATTGAGGGAACAGTCTCATGCCACAGTGCACAGCAGGGGACAGAGACGAGGCGGGTTCAAACTCTTTGGAGGTAATACCTGCATCCTTTTTACAAGGAGGTGCTGCTCACATTACTGTCGTACATTAGTTCAGGGTTTGTATACTCAGAGCTCAGCTCTTCGATCGGGCTCTGTGCTTGAGGGTAGGGATCTGTGTGCCTCTCAGGAGGGCCGTGGCCGGTATGCCGTCACCAAGCGCCAGACAACCAGGGCAGTCTCTGTCCCTGGGTTAAAGGCCTTCTTGGTACTAAGCCATTTCAGCCTCTCCTCACGGCCTTACTTCAGAGAGTGAGCGTCCCTCTCCGACCACTCAGCCTTTCCCCAGTGTCCCGCCTGCCTCCTAAGAGACTGTCCCTGCTCACTGTGTTCACAGAAAGGCCCAAGAGAGCAGCACAGGTCCCTAGATACTGGGAGCTCTGCAGAGGCACTGGGAAATGCCACAGACATCTTGGAGGCCTCTGGAACTGCCGGGGTGCTGAGAGAGCCGCCACCTTCCCAGAGCTGCACAGGACCAGCCAAGTCGTGTGAGCCGGCCTGGGAGGGTCCCGGCCAGGACACAGCGTGGGAAGATGATGAAGACAGCAGATGGGCTCTCAGGGGAAGGGCGGGAGACCCCAAGGCACCTGGCTCGGGCCTGTACCAGGAGACATGCAGTGGCTGGCCAAGGAGACCATGTCCCACAAGGGGTACCCATGGGTGGGGTCTGGGAGACTGGGAGCCTCCCGTGAGCCCCAGAGCCACCTCTCACAGCTCTGTCCAGGCCACAGTCCCCAGGCCTGGACCCTGCTGCCCCATAGTGGCCAGCGGGGATGTCTCAGGATATCAAGATGCTTCAGCCCCAACTCCCTGCCTGAATCCAACAGGACACCGGTGATGTGTAAGGTTCAGGAGTGGAGTAAAGGAAAAGAGAAACCACTATTCTGAGATAAATGAATTTAATTTAAAAATCAAAGGAGCTCTCTTCCCCCTTGCTTTAGAAGCAGATGAAAGCAAAGTCCACCCCCCTCAAAAAAAAAAAAAAAAGGCCAAACATTCACGGCGTGGTTTTTATTGCTCTCGGAAGGCTTAGTGTGGTGGTGCACGCAGAGCTGGGCAAGAAGGGGTCTCGGGGTAAAGCCTGCGCCCAGATCTGTGGCGCAGCGCTCACCCTCACAGGTTGGAGGGGAGGCCAGAGCTGTGAACTGTGCAGGGGAAGAGCCCGGCGTGCACTTCCGGGTCCGCACTGCACTGCGGTCCCTGCACTACTGCTGCAAATGCCTGGTGTTAGCGACGGGAGGGCGACGACACGGAGCCAGAGCACACGGAAGACAAGGAACAGCGGGGGTGTGGGAGGAAAAGGAAGCAAACTCCGCTGGTTCTGAGGTCAGGGCCGGCGGGGCCGAGTCGTGAGGAGAGGGAGGGACTGAGGTGTGCTCCTTGGTGCAGCCTTCGCCCTCACCGCCTGTGAAGGCTCTGTGCTGGGCCGCTGCCCTCATGAACAGCCCGTGACTGTGGAGGTTGTTGCTCCCTTCGCACAGACCACGACGCACGGCAGTGTCTCCTCCAGAGACCCAGGCCACCCCCCGGCTCCCCGAAACACCCATGACTGACACAGAATCGACTGCTCAATTTCCTTTCTAATCTTCACACTTCTGTTCTCCAATTTTCCTTAGAAGATCAATCTGTCTACATTCAGAATGCTGGTTCCACATACCCAAAAACACCTTATTCTCCCCCTTGTTAAAAAAAAAAAATAATAATAAGGTGAAGGGAGTGTGACTGTAAAGGAGCCTACAGGAAGCTCAGGATGGAGGCCAAGTGCAGGCGGCTGACAGTGGATGCCCGAGTTGGCTGAGGCAGGAGAAAGCTGCCCACTACTGCGAGTGGCCCAGCGGCCACCCTCGCCAGGCTGGACTCATGCTGCAGGAAGAAACATCCTCTGGGTGGGACAGGAACCTTGGTGAGGGCACCGAATGCAGGTGGAGACACTCAGGCTGTCTCGGAGGTGGGGAGAGGGCCTCAGGCCTCGATGCCATCTGCCTGGACAGGGGCGTCCTCCCCAAGGACACACTGTGCCCCACAGAGGGCGAGCGAGGGAGGAAAGATACGCCATCCTCAGTCGAACAGGTAAAAATAAAACCTCCAGGTGCCAGCAAGGACGGTCCTCAACTCGAGAGAGGGACATTGGGTGCCACTGCTTCTCCAAAGTGTCCTGCGGGGCCTTCTGGCCACAGCCACGTGCCTGACCCCAGCCTGATGGCCACACAGACGAAGAGCGGGACAGCGGAGCTTCAGCAGCAGGAAGAATTCTGAGTTTTGCCAAGCTCTCCACAGTCCGTTCGCTTTAGGAGATGTCTATGCGCAGTTGGATGGGAAGCAGGGCGGGCGGGCTGCAGAAAACGAACCCAGCACTCGATTCTGCAGCCCCCATTGGAGGCAGGGGACAGAAAGACAGACGGGACCTGCTCTGAATGAGTAAGATTTACATTCAGTATGTGCTTATCACTCGGAACCCTCTCCTGCCTGCCCTAGTCTAGAAGCGGAGGTGCCAAGCAGGGCGGGACAGCAGCTCTTGGGGGCAGCTCGCTGGGCACCCCCCAGGACAGTGGGAGATGCATGAGGAGCCAGTATTAAGGGGCGCAGGGCAAGAGCTGAGGGGCCACGTTAACTTCCTGAAATAACTGATAAAAACAAAAATCTCCACCTAAGTTTAAGAACAGAAAGCAGCAAAGACCCCCTCGGAAGCGGGGCTCTGGAGAGATGGCGACATCCCAAGCACGAACCACCTCCCCAGTCTGGACGCCGCCCTCCAGCTTGGTCCACGCGGGTGGCGGGACCCTGCCTGGTGCGAGCTGAGCGAGTCTTCACCTGGCAGGCCTTCTCAGTTCTTTGCTCTTGGCTCAAGTTTTATTGGTTAATATTAGTCACCAGTTAATAAGAAAAATAGTTTCTAAGTGTCTCTCTCCCCTTGCTCTGTGTGTGTTGTTCTGTTTTTAATTGAGTTAATTGGATACCATGTCAAGTTATGTGCATTCAATCACAGCCATCAATTATTCCTTTTTCTTAAATTCCTGGTTTCCGTAGCTGGAGCCTTTTTCGATTTCAGTCACTCCTATCAGTCTGCGGACTCCGAAGGACGCTTTAAAGACAGGAGAGAGAGAAGAGGTTAGACCTACCGCTTGACCACAGGCTCTCGGGTCTCCTGTCCTCTGCCCCCGTCCCTTCCTCCAGTCCTGCGGGGTCCTCAGGTGGCCGACAGGAGCTGGGGCACTTTCACAGCGCAGTGTCCCCTCCCGTGCATGAGGGCATCAGAGGTGGTGACAGAGTGGCTGAGTGGATGAGCAGGACATGCAGGGTCCTGTCCTTTATGGCCGATGGCACTGGCCACCTCTGTGACCCCTCACGGGCTCCTGTGTGGGGTATAAGCCTTTGGGGCTGGGGCTGGAAATCAGCCGAGGGGCAATGTGGGGGATAATGTGTCCACCCCAGATGCCCCCTTGCCGGCAGGGACCGTCCACAGCAGCACACACACGGTGGGTGATCGCATGGGTTCAGGAGGGGCCTGGGATTGTGCTCAGGGCTGGTCACACAGAAGGGACAGCATAAACGTGATGCAGTGACAGGGACCTGTCCACAGCATCCTCCCCAGGGGCCAGCAGCCTCCCGCAGGCAGACAACGTGGCCCTGCGGTCCTGACAACCTTGTCACATGGTCTGGGGCACCAGGCTGGCACAGCAGGGCCCCCAACTGTGAGCTTTAACCACTTGTGCCCCTTACCTGCACCCACAAACCCCAGGAACGTGAGGATCAGGACGGGGGACCCGCTGGCAAAGACACCCAGCACGAAGCTGAAGAGGGGCGAGAGGAGAAAGGTGGCCCAGCACAAGAAGTTCAGAAGGGTCCACGGCCTCCGGGCAGGCTTGATTTGTTCTCCAGGGAAGACGCCCTTCTGCTCATACATCTCCTGCAGTGCATCCTGTGGCCCGGAAGAGTGGAAAGGCGTGGTCTCTGCATGTGCCACCTTAACGCAGGGCACACTGTCAATGGTGAAAAAGAACCTGACCCAAAATGGGGGTGGCGTGAAGCTCAGACCTGGCACAGACCTGGCAGGTACAGTGCACACAGTCACATCCTGCCATTTCTGCACCCCGACCACCAGGGCACCTCAGGGCCAGCCAGAGTCACTCACACCCACAACCCTGGCTGAGAGCTTCCCACAGGGCAACAAGATGCTCAGTGCAGGAGCTCACAGTGGAAAACCTGCGGGTGTAATGTGACTCTGTTGACAGAGGAGGTTAAAGTGTCCTGCATTCCACTGACACTTTAAAACATCCCTGACTACACATTGTGTTTGGAAAGGCCGCATGTTGCTCATGACGGCCTGGGGAATGGGAAGCCATATGTTTTTATTTTTTCCTACTTTATTTTCTGCATTTTAATTCTCTACAGTTGGGTTCGTAGCATGTTAACAGGAGAGTGGGGGCTTGCTCCTGAATGTCACAGAGGCCTTGGTGGCCTAACTAACAAGGAAGTGAGTGGCCCAAGGGTGCTATGGCAGGGTGGAGGACCACACAGCAGCAAAGGCTGAGCCAAGCGCACATCACCGTGCACAGATCTCAAAAACAACAGTACTGAAAACAGGATTTTGCCACACGCAGCGTGATGTCCTCCGTGCAAATTTAAACATGAGGACGTGCAAAGCAACTAAAGGGTTATTATTCTGTATTTCTATACTGCAGGAAAACATAGGAAATAATGTAAAAAATCACTCAAGTCAGTCAGGTAAGTCAGAGCCCATCACTTGCTACAGCAGGACATCGATGTCTCTCCGTTGTAAGTAAGATAACTACACATTAATGGTGCAGGGCACGATGTATCAGTACACGCAGACAATGTCTAACGACAGATCAGGGACCTGGTCTACCCATCACCTTCCACATTTATCATTTGTTTTTGTTGGTGACATTCAGAATCCTCACCACTAGCTACCTTGAAGTATATAGTTAGCTGTTGTCCACCAGGTCCCTGGCCTAACCCTACCGTGCTCCAGAACACGGGAAGTTACTGACTCCTCTGCCTCACCACACCCCAAGGCTGCTACAGCCTCCCCCTCCCCCTTCCCGTCCTCCGCGGCCTGTTCTACTCTCTACTTCTAGGACACAGACTTTTGTTTGCTTACATGTGAAAGTGAGAACGTAGAGTGTCTGTCTTTTGTACCTAATTTATTTCACTTAACATCATGTTGCTCCAGAGGATTTTGTTCTTTTTTAGGGCTGAGCAGAGTTACACTGTTACGGATGCCATGTTTTCCTTACTCATCCACTGAGGAGCAGCCAGGGAGATCTGGCTGTTGTGATGGGTGCTGCAGTAAGTGTGGGAGCGCGGCTGTCTCCTCCTCCACATCCTGACTGTGCTTCCTCTGATGCAGTCCCAGGAGGGGACTGCGAGGTCAGACGGCAGTTCCACTTCCAGGGGTGTGTGTGCACACGCGTGCCAGGCACTAAACCCAGGGCCTCATGTGTGCTAAGTACCTGCCCTGCTAGCAAAGCTGTTCCAGGCTCTTGAGGAGCCCCACACTGCTTTCCACAATGACTGTGCTCATCTGTACTCCCAGGAACAGTGTGGGAGAGCCCCCTTCCCTCGCCTCCTCTCCAGCTTCATGTTTTGTTCATCTTCTTGACAACAGCCATTCTAAATGGGGTGAGATGATATTGTGGTTTGATCGGCATCTCTCCAATCATTAGTGATACTGAGCATTTTTTCATATACTTGTTGGCTATTTGCGTATCTTGATTTGAAAAATGTCTATTCAGATCACATGCCCATTTTTCAATTGGATTGTTTGTTTGTTTTTTGGATACTGAGGATCAAACTCAGGGCCTTGTGCTTGCTAGGCAAGCTTTCTACCACTGAGCTAAATCCCTGGCCCATTTATTTTTTTTGTTTGTTTGTTTTTGCTGTTGGTTATTTGAATTCCTTGTTACTCTGGATATTAATTGCTTGACAGATGAACACTTCGCAAATATTTTCTCCCACTCTGTGGTTGTCTCTTCATTCTGTGGGTTGTTTCCTTTGCTGTGCAGAAGATTTTTAGTTTGATCTAATACAATTTGTTGATTTTTGCTTTTATTTCCTGTGCTTTTGCAGTCAGATCTCAAAAGCTTTGCCTACATCAATGTCTTCAAGTTTTCCGTTTTCTTGTAGCAATTTCATCATTTCAGGTCTTACACCAGACCTTTGATCCTGTACTTGGCCTGTGTGCACAGTAAGGACCCAGTTTTACTCTTCTGCCTGGTGTGTTCCATTTTGCCAGCCCCACTGCTGGCAGGTTGTCTTTTTACAAATTGGTCGGCTGAAATATGTGGATTTGCCCTGGATTGCTGTTGCTCCCTTGCTCTGAGGCCAGTGCCGTGCTGTTTTAGTTCTGATGCTTTTGTAGTGTTTTGACATCAGGGATTGTGATGTCCCAGCTTGTTCTTCTTGCTCCGGATTGCTTTCACTATTTGGGGTCTTTTGTGGGCCCATATGAATTTTAATTCTTCCAATCCATGACCATCAGTGTTTTGGTGGGGGGAATCCTCTTCAATTTTTTTCATCAATGTTCTATAGTCTCATTGTGGACATGTATTCCTCTGCTTGGTTAAGTCTACTCCTAGGCTGTTCTTTGATTCTTTTTGTTTGTGTAGCTATTGTAAGCAGGATTGTTTTCTTGATTTCCTGTTCAGCTAGTTAATTACTGATGTGTAGAAACAGTACTGACTTTTGTACACTGATCTCATACCCTGCAAGGGAATTTCTCTGATCTTCTAACAGTTCTGAGGTAGTTTTTAGGTTTTTCTATACATGAGAGAATGTTTGCGAGCAGAGGCAGTGTACCTTCCCCGCTTCCAGTTTGGATGTCCTTTGCTTCCTTCTCCCATCCAATTGCTCCAACCAAGGCTCCAGTGCTGTGCTGAATAAGGGTAGTTAAAGCAGGGCATCCTTTCTTGTTCTGTATCTTAGGGGAACACCTTCAT
>PVJO010003167.1:90296-128401 GCA_004026905.1 Hystrix cristata | reverse complement strand
GTCCCGGGCTTGGGCGGACTGCTACTTTCTTCTGGTATGGTCACTGCATCGCTGCACACTGCCCAGTAGACGGGCAGGGACGGGGGCAGCTGCGGGAACTCAGCTAAGGGCAGTGCTGGCGCAGGTGGAGTCACTGCAGTGGAGGGTGAACGGCAGGACAGGTTTGTCGATGAACTTGTCAGAGATGTGGCAGCAAGAGAAGCGTCAAGAGTGACTTTGGACTATAGTTTGGTTTGGGGCTTTGGCGTAGCAGATTTCCCATGTTCTTACTGTGCGAGCCCACAGGAAGGGCAGTGCGTTTCCCAGGAGGCTCGCGATGAGGATGTAGTGTCTCCCTGCCCGTGTGGAGATGTGGCCGCAGCAGCTGCCCAGGTGACAGGTGACTGGAGGTGCGGAGGTGAGTGTGGCAGGGAGCAGCTGGCTGGTGGAGAACGTCCCTGAGCCCAGTGAAGAAAGTCCTTTGAGAGGTAGAATTGCGCCCCAGTGCAATGCGTTCCTTGGAGTGTTGAAAAGCCCAGCCGACTGGATATGACCGAATTCGGTACAGTCAGGGACCCAACGGCTCTGGGGATCCATTCTGCAGTAAACTGAAGAGATGGGGTAGTGGCCGAGGGGAAGGATTTTTGTGTTTTAAGATAGGAATGAAGAGGCGTGTGTGTCGGTGGGATTGATTCAGTGGAGAGGAAAGCACCGCTGCGGGAGGCAGCTGGGGCGGCTCAGCAGTGTCCTGCACAGGTCTGGGGACAGATGGATGGAGGGTGGCCCTGGCAGGCACCGCTGTCAGCCTTGAGTCGGGAGCGGCGGGCCCAGACCACGCTGGTGCGCAGTGGCATTTGGTAGGGAGGGCTCCCAAAGCTTGGCCCTTCTCAGGGAAGCAGGGTGCTCACCAGCTAAGAGGAGGAAAGAGGAGTTGGAGGGTGAGGGGAGAAATCCAGAACTGGTTGTGTGAGAGAGGAAAGCAGGGCTCTGGGGAGGGGAGGCCGGGCCTGGGCTGCATTGGGGCCCACCTGGAGTAGAGACCTACACCTGAAAGAGAATTTTTCACATTGGCTTTTCCTCATTCAACTTTTTGGGTGTTGGCTGGCAGAGTGTTATGTATTAGCAGAGGCGTGGTCACACGATTAAATGCCACCAAGTGAGAGAGGGACACATGAGCTGGCAGCGTGTGTGAGAAGAGTAACTGCTGTATAGTGAACCACCGATCGAGGCTGTGTTGGAGGGCGTACAGCTGTGAGGTTCCGGGCCCTGCACACAGCTGTGTTCCGGGAACTGGAGGACTGTGTGGGGTGTGAGTGTTAGAGGAATAAGCCGGGCAGACAGGCTCTGACGGGTTTCCCCCGTCCACACGCACTTTATTACGGAAGACTGCCAAAGGAGAGTGGGCAAAAGAGTATGGTGACTTGGACTCAGGCGTGTGAATGTTTTGCTGTACCTTTGTACGTGTTTCGGTGAACAATTTGAAGGTAATTACAGAAATCATAGTATCCCGTCCTTAAATACTTCTGCATTTTACTAAATGGCAGTGACTTTTTGAAGATGTGAGGCTAATTATTTTGTGGAATGCCCCATGTTTTTGTGTCTTATTGGAAAGCTTCGAAATTTTTGAAATGTGACTTTCGCACTTGGTGATGATTGCAGATTTTGGTAGCAT
Source organism: Hystrix cristata (assembly GCA_004026905.1). NCBI lineage: Eukaryota > Metazoa > Chordata > Mammalia > Rodentia > Hystricidae > Hystrix > Hystrix cristata. The sequence goes on along the minus strand of PVJO010003167.1, from coordinate 126,750 downwards.
TGAAAGTGACACCTTTTGGAGTTTATCCATTGGGTTCTAGCTGAGGCAGCAAAGTGTACAGATCGGAAGGAGGTTAGGTCAACACACTGAAAGCAGAGGTGCTGGACATTCCATCCAGCAGGACACGCAGCGTACGCTGGGAGCATGAGTCACGTGCTGGGGGTTGGGCAGGTTCCGGGGGGAGTGGGGAGGAGGAGGCTTCATCCTAGTGGTGGGAATGAAGCAAGTGAGTTCTAGCGGAGCTGGGCCCAGCCGGAGAGGATGTCAGGTCAGCCCCTGGAAGAGGCCAGCTTGACAGAAGGGGCTGTGTTCTCCTCACACCAGCTGGGTCCTAACTTGAAGAATGAATGTGTCAGAAAGTGTGTGCATGTGTGCGTGTGTAGTTCACTGTCAGATCATAAGAGTCTGCTTTGGCCTCCTATGATAAATGAGAACGCTAATGAACAAGCCTGCGGTGTCTGCATCACTGGCTGTTTTTGTTAGTTTCACTCATTGTACTGATATGCAGACTATTTTCAAAATTTTATATTCAAAATTCTATCTCACACTATAGAACACAGCAGTTCGACATCAAAAGAGTCACATTTCTTCAGGAACCCAGGGGGCAAAATACAAGAAAAACTGTTTGCCAAAACAAGGTAAGAGGCTGTGTGATTTTTTCAGAATTAAAGAATAGCAAATTTATACCCACTAAGAAATAAAACATTGTAAATGTAGTTGAAACCCTGTGCATCATTTCACTCCACCAGGAAATAATTTCTGATAGCATTCTATGCTTTTTAAAAAATTCTTTTACTATGTTGTATCTATAAGTTGATATAGTGTTATTTCATGCTCTATTTGTTTTTTGCCGTTTGCTTTTTTCTCTCAATATTGTCAGATTTACCCACATTAACATTTAAAGCTCCAGGTGATTCACTGCAGCGGCTCTTAGATCTCTGCTGTATTTCCAAGGCTGGGCCCCTGCGGGGGCGGTCAGCCAGGTTAGTGAGCAGACTGAAGAGCAGGCTTTCTCCAGTCTGTGTGCTGCTCAGGTTTCCCCTGCGAACTGGTTGCGCCAGTTCTTTACGGTTCACAGACTAGATAGAGCCTTGGTACTTGCTAGCACTTGATCTAGTCAGGCCATAACGTTTTGGCCAGTCAGGTGTGAGATGGTGCCTCAGTGTCGTTTTAATCAGCATCCCTGATTGCTGGGAGCATTTTTTTCTTACACTTAGTAGGCATTTGGGATTATTTTTTTGTGAATTGCCTGCTCATACCCTTTGTCCATTTAGGATTCTGAGGCATGTAACTCCTTATTGGAGTTAGTTATTTGTATGTTAATACTTCGTCATTTATAAGCATTGCTGACATTTTTTCCCAGTCTGGGTTTAGCTTTTTGGTTTCTGTTTTTTGTGTGTATATATTTTTTCTTTTAATATTAAATTTATTAATCTTACGGGGTTGTTTTGCTTTCATGATTTAAGCAATCTTCACTCTTCAGGTCGTAAGTACACTGTTTTCTTCTGTGAACTTCTACTTTCTCCTCTGTGACTTTAATCTACCTGGAAGTTTTAAAAATTATTTTCATGAAATAAATTTAGGAAAGCATACAGAACATTTTTAAGCCATGTACTCGAGTTGCTGCCTTTTCCATAGGAGCACACCAGCAGCCCCGCCCCTGCCCACACCTGTCCCCCAGCATCAGCTCCCGTGGGGCAGCCCCTAGAAGCCTGTCACTGCTTGGCAGTGTCACCAGTCGTCAGGCTGCCTGTGCCCCTTTGCTGTCTTTCACTGCACGTCGTGCTGTAGAGATGTGATCTACTCCTCTCGTTTCCTAACTTTCAATCAAGGTGGGATTCCACTTATGAACGTGTTGGACTGTAGCCATTTTCTGTCCCGTAGGTGCACTTTTATAGTTTCCGGGTGGTAAGGAAAGGTGTGGACATCCTTGGCTGTTTCTGGCACACAGTTCCTCTAGCCACATACCTAGAGCTAGAATAATGGTGGAATTGGTGTGAATTTTTTTTTTTTTTTTTCAGTACAGAGGATGAAACCCAGGGCCTTAGGGCTAGGGTTAGGGTTGAGCTGCATCCCTGCAGCTGCATCCCTGCACCACCCACCTGCTTTTAGAGGCGAGGTCTGACTAACTCGTTAAGTTGCTTGAGCTGGGCTTGAACTTATGCTCCTGTTATCCTCCAGCCTTAAGCCTCCGGGAGTGCTGGGATTATATATCCCCCATGCCTGGTTTAAATATATTTTTAATGCTAGTAAATGTTGCCAGAGTATTTTTCAAAATGATTTTATACTCTTAGTAGTTATGAAAGTGCTTGCTTTGTTTCACACCTTGTCTAGTACTTGTTACTCTTAGACTTAAATTTTTGCCAGGAACATAGAGGAGTAACAGTGTATCCCTGGAGTTTTAATTTGCATTTTCCTGATTCTTAAATAAATGAACACAGTCGTCTCTACCTATTAGCTATCTAGATATCCTTTTTCAAGGAAGGAGCTTGTTCAGGTCTTCATGCATTGTTCTGTCAGATTGTCTCTGTCTTTATTGATTTATGAGAGGCTTCCCCTTCCTATTCTCAAAATCCACATGTATTGCAAATACAATATGTTTTCTCAGTACCTGGCTTGTCTTTTTACTCTATTCCTGAGTCAGGTTCTCTGCAAGTCATCCAGACTGGGCTGGAACTCACACTTCTCCTCACTCAGCCTTGTATGGCCCTGTGCCACTATACCCGGCGTCTTTTTACTCCTTACAGTGTCTTTTGGTCATCTACCTTCTCATTTTAATGCAACTGAATTTCAGGTTTTTCCTTCATAGTACTGTATTTTGTTGTTGTTGTTGAGGTACTGAGCTATATTTATTTTTTTTGACAGGGTCCCACTAAGTTCCCAGGCTGAGTTTGAATTTGTGCTTCTCCTCCCTCAGCCTCCCACAGTGCAGGGATTACAGATGTGCATTGGTGCACCTGGCTCTTGGTAGTGCGTCAGTCTTTCTGCATAACTCGCCTCCTGTGTGATCTCTGTCCAGCCCCATTTGTTACCCGATTTTCTCCTTTCCTACTCTCGTGCGTCAGCTAAGGTGTGTGCTGCAGTCCTGCAGACAGTAAGCCTTTCCCAAGTCGGGGCATGTTTCTGCTCACCTCTTCTTGTTCTGCTGAGCTGTAGATATTTTGAGGGTTCAAGTTAAATTTCCTGGTCAGCCTGAAAAGGAAACTTGATGTATAAATGAATTGGCGGGGCTTAATCCTGCTTCTGCGTTGGCAAGTTATTCATCCTCACAGCCTTGGTTTTCTCATGTATAAAATGGGAATATTGGTCTTGCCTCTGGAGATGAAGATTACAGATGATGGGACATAGCTCCTGTTGTACAGTGTACTGCACACACAGGCCTTGTGAGGCAGGAGATGTCTATGCAGAGCACTCCTCTTACCCCAGAACTCTGGCTGCCATCCACACACTGGCTCAAGCTAAACCTCTCTCCTGAGCATTCTCCCCAGTTCCTTTTTTCTTTTGTCCTTACCCATCACTCCTACCACTGAGTGATGGGCCAGCCAGTCCATCTCTGGTTGATATTTTCTGAGTCCATCATGTTGGACAGTATGAACTGGCTGACACCTGGAGGTTTGGGGCCTGCACACTGATAGTCCATGTGGTGTGGCAGAGACGGTGCTGTTTGCATTGGTGTCACACAGCCTCCTTGTGTGTCTGACAGCCTCCCGGTGGACTCTGCCTCTGCTCTTCTCCAGGCCTTCTCCTGGAGCATGCAGCATCCTTTATACTTTTTAACATGCAAGTCAGATTCTGGGACTTGACCAAAACCCTTCAAAGTTGGAAGTACTTACAGTGTGACTCATTGGCATACAGGAAGAAAATATGAGCATGTCAGTATATTGTTTATAGTTCAACTGTTTGTTACTAGTGGCATGTGTATACCTATTTTTATAATGTGTGGGTTACAGGACATGACTGGTGTGCTAATGATGACATTTTGGGCACAGCCTCTGCAGGGTTATCTGAGCTCTGGCATTTTTCCTGGATTGTAAGGTGATAATATTGTATTTGATATTGTCTTTGCCTTGGTCACCAAGAACTTAAGTACCTATATAAATATCTATATTTATATATGGAAAGCTCATACAAACTAGTAAAGAAAAATACGAAGATCTGCTTAGTTAAAAGATAAAGGGCTTGCCTAGCAAGCACAATGCCCTGAGTTCGATCCCGGCACAAAAAAAAAAAAAAAAAAAAAGAGATAAAGGCCAGCAGTTCACAAAGGAAGGATATGAACTAAGAAAACATTTAGCCATACTAGTAACTTTAAAAATTTAACATTTTAAATTTTATAATATTGAACCTAACTTTTATAATTATATTCTGACAGGGACTCCAACTCGAAGATCCAAGTCTGTACCTCCTCGGGATGTAGGCAGCTCAGATAAAGGACAAGTAAATCTTTTAATATTTTTATACATTCAAGTGTAGCTTACTCAGGCTTGAAATTGATTTGCTGTTTCTAAACCATGTATAAAGGGGGCTTTAAGATTGTGTTTTGTATATAGTAGCAAGTGCTGGTCGTAGGACCCTGTGAAGTTAGGAAATAACAGGCTTTAACTGCTCTGATGTCTTGTCCTACAGGCTGCCCTCCCCAGGGAGCCACTTGAACCACTCAACTTCCTAGATCCTGAATATAAAAAGAAGGAAGAAAAAGAAGAAGAAATTCAGGAAGAAATCAGTCATCCTGATGGAAAGGTTAAAATTTTTTTTTAAATGTAAAAAATAAATGTGGGCTACAGGTACAAAATAACCATGTTGATTATGATCATTATGTATACAATGTACCATTACATGTTCTTGGTAAAAATAAAAATTAAAAAAAAATAATAATAAATGTGGGCTAAAATAGAGTGGAACTGCTTTTAAAAAGCACGGCTGTGTGCTGCTGAACAGGGAGGGATCCGTGCAAGAACGACGCTGTTGGGTGATTGTGTCGTAACGCGAGCATGGCAGAGTGAAGTGATGGTGTAGCCCAGAGCACACATGAAGTGTGTGTCATGTACGTATCCATACGCTGCACGTGACAGTCTGTTGCCCTTAGGACCATGGTAAACAAAACACCACGAAGATTAGACCAAGCACAAGATTAGAAGATAATCCAATCAAGAAATGTAGTGCGTGCAAGATGTACAAGGCTGCTGCTGGTGGAACATGGATCACTGTTCACAGGAAAAAATTTAATAGTGTATTTTAAAATAGTTAGTGTAGGGCCTGGGGATTTAGCTCAGTGGCTAGAGTGCTTGCCTCGCAAGCGCAAGGCCCTGAGTTTGATCCCCAGCACCAAAAAAAAAAAAGAAAAAAGCAAAAAAATAAAATAGTGTAGAAAGTATGTAAGCCAGTGAACAGTAACTCTAAAATATTATGCACTTTACATAATTGTGTGTGCAGTGCTTCTGTGTGACTGCAAGCCTGAGGGGAATACACTGTTACAGTCTCAGGAGAGCACCTTTCCAATGTGCTCCATCAAGGACCAAACTGTCAATGATGCCTTAACTTCAAGACCGCAGGGCTTGAATCTCTGGACTCCTCACCATTTGTAGTTCAGTGGTGTAATGAAAGGAATACAGTGCCACTCTTTAAATTGGTTATTGTGCCAAACAGAGCTTAAAAGCCTTTACAGCTGCTCTTCTGTAAGCCTTTCTTGTCTCGGTCCTGGGACAGGGGCTGCCCATCTCCAGCCTACTTAGGAAAGTGTTTGAATGGGAAAACGGCCTAGCTAGGTGTGCTGGTAAAAGTGAGAGTGAAAAAGAGACATAAGCAGGGTTTGTTAGGAGGTGATGAGACCTTTTTTTTCTTAGATTTATGGAGAATGTGGTCTTCAGATACCTTGATCTAACTTATTTGAATAGAAATTATAGGCTCGAGGAACGAGAGGGTGGAGAACAGTGGTTAAAAGGAAGCAGTCAGGCTTTCCCTAAGTGTCCTATGTGGTAACAAATCACTGATGAGGAAAGGTTTTCTGTTCCAGTTGAATTCTAGCCAGTAAAGGGAAAAGGAATAAGCAAAAAGAAAAAAAGAAAAGAAAAAGAAAAAATAGTCTAACCTCTAATGAAATAAAGGATCTCCTCTACTTTTGAGAGAATGTTTTCCTTTTTATTATGAAAAATTTCAAAGGAAGCACCTAGGAGGCTTTGGCTTACCTTGCTTATGTGGTCTCAGGAAGAAATCTTACCCACCGATAATCTCGTGTCTTTTTTAGGTGGAAAAGGTTTATAAGAGCGGGTACCGGGTTGTGCTGTTTCCTAACGGAACTCAGAAAGAAGTGAGCGCGGACGGGAAGAGCGTCACTGTCACTTTCTTCAATGGTGACGTGAAGCAGGTCACGCCCGATGACAGAGTGGTATGTTCCCTGTTGTGTTTCCTCTCAGTTGCCCGTCCTGGGAGAGCGGGTGTCCTGACCTCTGTCTTTACAGATCTACTACTACGCCGCTGCCCAGACCACTCACACCACATACCCCGCAGGCCTGGAAGTCCTGCACTTCTCATCTGGACAGATAGGTACACGCTTGTTCTGCCTCCCTTGTCAAACTTTTCCCTTCCTTTAAAAAATAAGTATTTAAAGTAACCTTTTTTAAAATAGAAAAACATTTCCCAGATGGAAGAAAAGAAATCACCTTTCCTGACCAGACCATTAAAAACTTATTTGCTGACGGCCGAGAAGAAAGCATCTTTCCCGATGGCACAGTCGTCAGAGTGCAACGGTACGGCAGCTGCTAAATCTGCTTTCTTGGTTTTCTAGTTTTCATGGTTCAGCTTTTATTACCAGCTGCCTTGTTAAAAATTTAAAACATCTGTATACGAGCCACTCAAGAATTTCAGTGAGTTCAGAAGTGAAGAAGACTGACAGCAGGTGAGACACGTTCTCAGCAGTGTGAAGTTAGAACGCGTGAGTTAACAGATCCAGGACAGCCCCGGGACTTAGAGGGATCCTCTTCCTAGGAAGGGGGAATGGGAATGCCCAGTATTTGTTCAGAAGTATGGGTAAATTTTAAAACAGTAAGACAGAAATGAGGCAGGCAGCCTGTTCTTTATTTTGATTTGGACCCAGGGTCTTTGCACTGAGCCCTTGTTCTGTTCTTTGAGACAGGGTCTCACAGAGTCACTGTGTTTCCTAGGCTGGGCTCAAACTGGTGATCCTCCTGCCCTAGCTTTCCAGAGTGCTGGGATTACAGGTGTGGGCTGCCATTCCTGGCTTACATTGTTACATCTGCACGGCCGTGGCTGGGCAGTCCATGCTAGTGATAAAGAGTTTTTGACCCCACCATTTTAATTGCCAAATCTAGCGGCTTGTTTTCACTTTCCCTGCTCCTTTGCTGGAGTGTGACAATAATTAAGTACCATTAATCTGAATACAACTAACACATCATAGGTGCACTTAAATGATCCAAATTCTATGATACAAATTTTCCAAGAAGTAAAAACAAACATTAAATTTCAGATAATACAGAAACTACTTATGGTCATTGTAGTGTTTTTCCCTTAACATGGCCTGAAATTTTACCTCGTGCTCAATTAAAGAACTAGTAGGCGCTGGGGATTTAGCTCAATGGTCAGAGTGTCTGCCTTGTAAGCACAAGGCCCTGAGTTCGATCCCCAGCACCAAAAAAAAAAAAAGCAAAGAAAAAGAAATAGCAGTTTGGCCATGTGTGGTGGCTCACACCTGTAATCCCAGCACTCAGGAGGCTGAGGCAGGAGAATTACTGCAAGTTCAAGGCTAGCCTGAACTACATAGCGAGACCCTGTCTCAAAAAACAAAACAAAAAAAAGACAGCAGTTTGATCTAAAATTGGGAAACTTTTAAGATTTTTACTCTCACATTTAAAATTTTGTATAATTAAAAAGAAAATAATATGAGTAACTCCATGTACTCATTCACCAGTCTTTTTTCAGTTTTTCTGAGGCAAATCCTAGATACCATTTTACTCAGGCTTCTTTTGGCATTTTTGGCTTGTGCTGGTGGTTCTCACATACTTCGGTGTGCGTTATAGTCACCTGGATTGCTGAGATGCAGCCCTGCAGTGTGCCTTTTTACCAGGTTGCCAGGTGTTGCTGAACCAGCTTTGCTTCTCACTGGACTTGTGTCTGGGAGTTAGCTGAATCTCCCGCAGGTGCATCAAGCAATCAGTGTGTTAGTAACCTTTTCATATTCTGCCTTCTTGTTTCATTCTGTTAAAACAGACCCTGCGTGTGGTCATGCCCGTCCCGGATGCAGCTCTGTCCCACACCTGGGAGAGAGCAAACATTCAGATGGTTTTTAACATTGTGAAAAGGGACCCAAATGAAAACACACAAAAACACACCCAGAAGTAGCTCGATTTTAATACAGTGATTTGCTTTCTTAGAAATTAAATTCTATTTTAAATTTTACAGTGATGGCAACAAAATCATAGAGTTTAATAATGGCCAAAGAGAACTTCATACTGCACAGTTCAAGAGACGGGAATATCCGGATGGTACTGTTAAAACTGTGTATACGGATGGTCATCAAGAAACAAAGTACACATCTGGCCGAGTAAGAATTAAAGACAAGGACGGTAATGTTCTAATGGACACAGAATTATAATGCTCCAGTGTAGACTAATCATGAAGTAACACTACCTGATTTTCCTATTTAAAAAAATGTACGTATCTTGTGGATTCTGTTTAATTTATATAGGCTCTGTGTGTCTAAATAGCAAAGATTGATTCTAAAATAAAAGTTGACTGGAAAAGCTTCATTTTCATATTCTTTGACATATACAAGAATGGCATTCATTTACAATTTACCTCCTCTTGTTTTCTACAGTTAGAGTAAGTAAAGCATTATTATTTTGTTATAAACTGTGTACAGGATTTTAAAATAATGTGTATTTGGTTGGAGATGGCTACAAAAACCAAAAAGAACATCACAGACGTCCTGTGGGCCCTTTAGCCACAGAATGTGCACTTGCACAGAAAGGGCACTCAGGGAGTGACTGCTGCGGTGGCCAAAATAGTACTGTGTTCAGCTGGTACCAAAATGAAAACACTGATGTACTACAGGGGGTTGTTAATAGTAACAGAATGGGGAATTATAAAAACGAATGAGCACAAATAGGTCAAACGCTGCTACAGGTAGTAGTAGATAATAATCACAGGACAAAAGTTATAATAAGGCTGAGTATATAACTTGTTCCAGAGTAAGAGCAGGCATGAAGAGTAACTAGCTGGTGTCACTCATGGCTCGTAGCCACTCTGATATTGGCACCAGTCAGGCTCTTGGCTGATAGAAGGTGTCCTTGAAGGAAGGGCCAGTCACCTACTGTAAATGTATTTAATAGGGTAATAAATGTTGACAAGGACTCAGTTAAAAAGTTATCAATTCTATGTGATTTAAGAACTGAATATGAGGGGCTGGGGATTTAGCTTAAGTGATAGAGTGCTTGCCTAGCAAGCACAAGGTCCTGAGTATGATCCCTGACACCCCCCCCCCGAAAAGAACTGAATATGAAAAACAAAACTTTAATACTTTTAAAAGAAAATGAGTTACATATATTATATAACTCATTTTCTTTTAAAAGTATTAAAGTAATATACACCTCAGGATAGGGAAAGAATTTTAAATAAGATACAAAACAAACCTTAAAAAACAAGTAGTACAAAATTGAAAATGTCAAAATATACTACAAAAAAAGGAAAGATAAACTATAGACTGGGAAAAGATACAAAAGTCCTACAAATAAAAAATGCCAACAATTCAATGGAATAGGATATGAACAAGCAGTAAAGTGACAGAACATTCACTAGTACTAATAAGCCAGTGTATGCATATTAAAACAATGAGATATCTTTTATACTAGTGAGAGACTCTGGTCTGGTTACACCGTGTGCTGTTGAGCACCTCAGACAACTGCAGGTAAACTGCCAACTACTTTGTGGAGTACCCCACGGCTGGGGCCTTAGCTCAGTGCTTACAGTGCTGTCCTTGCAAGTACAAGGCTCTGAGTTCAATCCCCAGCACACACACACACACACAAAAGTACCCCATGAAGCATCGGATTCCACTAATACATGTACACATGTGCACATATATACATGTGTACATATGTATACACACAGGAAAGTCACATATATAAGGCCCTGTAGAATATTTGTAATTGAGAAAAAGAACTGGTAACCACCTATACACACAGATGGGTACAGCAGTGAAAGAAAAAGAGCTATATACACAGTGCAAATACAGAACTGTGATAGCTCACAGTTAAAGGTGCACATGACAAAGGCACACAGTAAGACCATGTGTTACTTGTGTATGTGTACATATGTAGTAGGACTACACAGACCCATGTAAGCAGAGCCGCCTCACCTCTGTGGGGAGGGAGAGAATGTGATGGACAGGAGCACCGCAGGCCTTGTGGCTGCTGAGAACTGCCCTCACGCTCTGGCCAGAGCAATTCCATCTCGCAGTGTCCCCACCAGGTGCAGAGGCTGTGTGCCAACTGCAGCACAAGGTCATCTGCCATTGTGACTAGACAGCTTCCTGAGACCAGCGGAGTTTCCCAATGAGGATGGGATGAGCGCGGGGTACACAGGACTTTTCCCAAGGACCCTAACTGCTTTTGATCCTCATTGTGCCGTCTTCATTAGAGCACTATAATAGCAGTAATTTAGCCCAGGGGGGTTAGTGACTTTGGTGGTGCTGCAGCCTGCAAGTCATCCACTGCTCTGTAAGTAACCCTAATAAACTCACCATGTCAGACTTGTCGGCATCATTTTTCGGGGTGTCACCCCCTTCAATCTAGAGGCAGACATTTCTTTTACATCTCTCTGGGAAATTTGCGCAGTATCATTTCATTTCCTGAGCTGAATCATTAGTTATGAGTGAAGCTGGGCCTGTAACACGTCTGTAATCCTTGCACTTTGAGAGGCTGAGGCAGGATTTCAAGTTTGAGCCCAGCCTGGGGAAGTTTTTACTTAAATAAAAAATAAAAAAGGGCTGAGGATGTAACTCAGTGCAAAGGTCCTCACTCAACTCCCAGTACCACCAAAACAAAAAAGTGCCTAACCTATTTCATTTTCAAAACACAACAAAACAGTTTGAAAGCAAATATTTATTAACTTCGAATTTTTCTCACAATATTAACAGTTCAACATGTAAGAATAAGGGTGGAAAAGAACATTGTTGCAGAACAAGTCAAGAAAACAGCCTGAAGGAGTCTAAATATAGCATACTTTCTTCTGGGCTGCTAGAGGCAGGCTGCTCTGTATACCTGCAAAACAATGTGTTACTATGAAGTGTTACTTTGCTTTATGTTCCCTAGTTGCCGAGTCACTGGTTAGAATACATAAATGAGTAAGACAATAGTTGGCTACCCCAGTACTTTGATAACTTTGTTATTAGATGGCTGGCTGTTGAGCAGTTCTGCATCCCACTTATTCACATGCCTGAATTACTCATGGTGCCCACTGTCTGGTTCCCCCATTTGGTACTAGGATAGTCAGGAAACCCATTTCCAGTGTTCTTACAGATTTGGGTCTCTTTGATACTGCTTGCTCAAGCAGTAAGAAGGGCCTAAGAAGAAATCTGGAAGATTCTTGTAGAGCCTTGTTTTTATTCCTTTGAGAAATCAAGGGAAGTCCATGGGTGCTTTTATAATTCAGTGCTGATCTCTGCTGTAACAGTCCCATGCCTTGTGTGGACCCAAATAGTGGACAAGAGTGTATACTTACGTCATTCATCTCGGTCTGCAAGTCCCATTTCTACTAATGACATATGAACTGGGTACTGCTCATCTTCATATAAGGTTACTATTTGTTCTGGTGCCTGAGCCTGGAGTTGAAAGATACAGTTTGTCAAGACAACCCAATTATGTCTTTGCTGCCCTTTCCCTCCTATATCTAGCCATTCGCACAAAAGGGAAAAGGAATTCATTAGGTTTATTTCTAATTTATACTCTATTTCCAAAGGGCACCTGTGATGGTTTCCTGCTAAATCTCTTTTCTTTCATGTCATACTATAATTAAACATCAAAAGTTCTCCTGGGTAGAGCCAGTGGGTTTTAATATCATTGTTGAAGTTTATTCACATTCCACACATGCTAAGCTTTGGAAGAAGAACTAAACACCATCTGGGGTTTTGATACAGGTTCTACCATATTATAATTCAAGCCTTTCTAGGATTGTAACTCCTGTCCTGGTCTCTCCTACTCATCTTTTAGGCTGCAGCTCAGATGATACTGAGCCTGCTAAGAAACTGCCCAAACACCTTTTCCAGCTTCCTCTAGATGGAAATAATCATTCCTTCTGTCACTCCCCTCACCTAACAATGTTACCTATGTCTCCACTGTAATACAGCATTCTACCTTGGGGTAATCAATGATTGGTATGCTTGTTACCCTCTGTTGAGTTACAAGTTCTTTTATTTATTTATTTTTTTGAGACCGGTCTCGCCAGGTAGTTCTCATGCTGGTCTCGAACTCACTCTAGCCCAGACAGGCCTCAAACTTTTGGCGATGCTCCTCCCTCAGCCTTCCAAATGCTGGGATTACAGGCATGCACCACCATGCTGGCACAATGCACAGCTTGATCATTTTAATCTTATTATCACACTAGGGTTAATGAAGTTTTTTTGAATATAAATGAGAACACTCTAAAAAGCTTTACAATTTATTTCTATAGTATACATAGCTTTATGTGTTTTATTACATTTTTCTACGTAGAGCTTCAGAAGCACAGTGATTAGGTACTGGGAAAATATCTGTAAGGGGATTTGGGCTAATGAAGACCATTTACCATGGAGGAAGCATAAAGCTGTTTCCCTTGAAGACAGTCCATCATAGTCCACAGTGCCTCCATGCTCCACTGAGGACAGTACGGTATTCTTGTTTTTCCTGTGTCCCTTGAGGGAGGTTTAAACCCTGCCAAGAGAACCTTTATAGCTCGGGCAGGATACTGCATAAGATGAAGAGGAATCTGACGTAGTCTGTCACAAAAAGAAATTCTTAAAATGTTCAGAATGTCAATTCAAATCTTATAACAAACTCTCAGAAGAAAACGTAAGGGAAAGGCTTCATGATGGATTTTGCAATTTTGGGGGGTAGTTAGGATACCAAAAGCACAGCCAACAAAAGAAAAATCATATGAAATGGACTTCAAAATTAAAAACTGTATTAAAAGAAAGTGGCAGAGTGAAAAGGTAACCTGCAGATGAGAGAACACACATATAAAAACGGACATTTCTCTAAAGTAGATATATAAGGGGTAAAAAAAAAACCCAAAAAACTGTCAAGATGCACAACATCACTGATCATGAGGGAATGTAAATCAAATTCACAGTGAGATACCACCATGTACGCATTAGGATGGTTATTATCAAGACACTCTCCCATCCCCTGGGAAAAATAAAATGACTGTTGGCAAGGATGTGGGAAGACTGGAACCCTCAAGTGCTGTTGGTGGGAGTGTGAAGTGGTGCAGCCACTAGAGAGAACATATTCCTTTAAAAAACTAGAAATATATGATCCAGGAATTCCATTTCTGAGCGCATGCCCAAAATATCTGAAAGCAGGGTCTCAAAGAGAATTTATATACACGTTTATAGCAGCACCGTTCACAACAGGCAAAAGGTAGAAGCATCACTGACAGCTGAATGGATAAATAAGATGTGGTCTGTACATAAGAAAAGACTATGATTCTGCCTTAAAAAGGAAGGAAATTCTGGCATATTGCATGACAGACATGGGTGAATCTCGGAAACACGCTAAGTGAAATAAGCCAATCACAAAAGGATGAATACTGCATGATGTTACCTAGAATACACAAATTTGTAGAGACAGACAACACGGCTGACAGGATGGAGTTGAAAGCTATTGTTTTGATGGTACACTTTCTACTTGGATTAACACATTCCCACCAGTTTGAACCACCAGTGGTACCTTCGTGACTGTCCTATTGGGCAGCAAGACACACGAATGAATTACAGCCCCGTCAGAATACGTTAATGAAAAAGTTCAGGAAATGGAACGTGGTGACAGTTCTGCAACACTGCAAATGTACTTAAAGCCAACTGTATACTTCAGCTTAAATGGTACATTTTATGTATTTTTCTCATAAAAAGTCTCATTAAAAGTTCCTAACACATAAGCAAGTTTAAAATAGCCTTTTTCTTTTAAAAGAGATAAAAATCTTCCCAATAAAGGACAAAGGAAAAAAATGGTAAAACGGAGCTAAGACTCTATTCAGGTAATTTTTTCTTTACCTGTTTAGTGTCAACTTTTCAGTTGATCCGTAATCAACAAATTGTACCAGGACAGATAAAGGATTAAATTCTTTAATGGAAATAATTTTTGCTCTATACCATAAGCCATCAGCATATTCTGCAAGGCAAGGCATTTCTAGAAAGGGAGAAAAGGGGAAAACAATAAAATTGTCTTTTATTTTTTAAAAAATGTCTTCTAATATAAAAAGTACAAAGAAATCAATATAATGATCACATATTTAGCTGTCCAAAATTACTACTGAGCATCTCCTTACTAATCCCAAGGATTAAGCTTCGCAGGTGCCCTCCCCCTCAGAGTCCAGGCTCTGCTCCGTGGCTCTGGGCATCCTGCCGCCAGCCCCGCTTCTCAGACTCTCAAACCTATTTCAGTCTCTGCAGTTCCGGCCTTCAATTCTGTCTTCTTCCATTTCACTTCCGGTCAGACTGCCAGTATTAAATTTTAAAAATCCAGATACCCTGCTCTTATTTAAAATTATTCAATGACATCTACATGCCAGCAGTACCAAGTCCTTAGCACTGGAATTTACAGGCTTCTTCAGTCTTCCCAAACATGGCATCATCTCAGTGAATTACCTCAACACAATTACTTAAAAGCTTAATACCCGATAAGGAAAATGTGGTATTTATACACAATGCAGTACCATGCTGCCATAAAGAAAGATAAACTTGAGGCATTCATAGGTAAATGGATGCGACTTCAGAACATAATGTTAAGTGAAATAAGTTAAGACACTCAAGCTCAAATATTGCATGGTTTCTCTTATATGGGAAGACACACACACACACACACACACACACACACAACCACCCACACACACACAGTGAGAGAGCTGCTTCCAGCTTTTACCTTGCTAGCCTTGAAAACACAGCTCACATTTTGTTCACTCAAAATACAATCTAAAAAATCACTCAAAATGCAATCCCCAACACCTAGTTCTCATCTTAACCTACAAAAACTTCCTTCAATATAAATTCCTTAGTCAACATACTTATGAATTTAACCATATGCATAGTTTAAAAAAAACTTACTGAAGTACAAAATACCTATAAAATATACAAATAATGTATGCATGGATCTACAGATTATATTATGCACAAATTGTGTGACTTCTTTTGAGATACTAACAAAAATGAGGAAGGAAATGGTCCTTCTATACTATAAATCTGAGTGTACAAAAACCCCACCTTATAATGAGTTTATTCTTTCACTCGTTTTATATTTATGAGCCTCTACTAGTGCCAGGTGCCCTTCAAATTGCTGGCGACCAGCAGAGTCATCTGCTCCCAGTGCTATTTTAAAAAGGTGAGGAGGGATGGAAAGTGGGTTCCAGGATGAGGCGGTGATACTGCTATGTATGAGGTCGGAGAATCCCAGCAACAAAGGGAGTTGAGCAGAGATGTAAATTATTAGCAGGGAGAAGGGCATTCCAAGCAGAGGGAATCATAACTCTAGCACCTAAAATTAGATCACAACCAATTAAAATTACCCCAAAGCTGGGCATGGTGGCACATGCCTGTGATCTTAGCACTCCGGAGGCTGAGCAGGAGGACTGCCAAACTGGAGGCCAGCCCGGGCTACATAATGAGCCTCTGTCTCAAAATACAAAATAAAACAACCCAAACCGCAAACAAAACAAAAAGCTCAATGAATAAAATCAGGTAAGACATTAGACTAATGTATTTTTTCTCTGCTAAAAGTATCTTTTGATACGTGCACAATACAAGCATAAATACATATCAATGTATCATGTATTGATTAAAACTATACATATACTTCAGGTATTCAGGAACTATCAATACCAGCAACTAGATATATTTTCCTCAGAAGAGAATCACAAATATTTCATACAGATGGAAAGAACAGACTGGGGAAAAAAGGGATTTCATCTGTCCTCACAGACCAAGACATAGTCTGAGCTCCCACCTCGACCAGCTCAGGGTGCCATCGAGGTCTCGTCGACGACCTTCAGAAGGCGAACTAGCCGTAAAACCTCAAGCTCAGAAAACCATCGTTCTGCACTATGCAGTTGGTTTTCTAACGTCCTGATTTTTGGAAAGTGCAAGTTGCCCCAGGAGGTACTTAACTTCTGTTAGTTCACGTTCCTAATCTAGAAAATGTAAAAGAGAGATTACTCCAGGGGATTTTTAGTATTCAAAAGAAATCATGCACATAGAGTAAGTCTGAGGAAAATATCCACTACTGTTATAAATAACTGAACCTCCCCAGTCCATTAACACAAAAATAAAGTTTTACTAAGCATGAATTTCATTAAAAAACAAAAGCATACCCGCTCTAAAATCTGTCAGAGGAGGAAACGTCTTTACATTCTTATTAAACCTCCGCAATGCTTCTTCAAGACTCTCCGATTCCAACTCCCAGCTAACTTGACTGTCATCTGTGTCACTATGACGGTTAAACTGATCAGAGTTTTCTACAGAATCAAGGCAAATGTACACCTAAGTGGGGGAAAGGGAAGAAAGAAACTTTCAAATTCTGTGATTTCTAATATTCACTCATGTGGACCAAATTATTGTGGCAGACAACCTCTGATGATGTCTCCCTTCTGCTACTTATCCCTCCCATATCCCACCATGCTGATCATGCACACCACTGAAGTGGGGGTGTGGCCGCTGAGACTGGGCAGTAAGGGACAGATGGTTTCTGTCTTGAGATGCTCTTGCTGGAGCTAGCATGAAAGGCTCAGGTGGCATTATATGAGTAACTTTCTTGGGAAGTGGATTCTGTAGCCCCTACCATCTTCACTTTGACCTCATGAGGGAGCCTGAGTTAGATTTAATTAAGCAGCTCCTGGATTCCTGAATCTCGCATGTGTTGTTTTAGGCTGCTAAATTTGGGGTAATCTGTTATGCCACAATAGATAATACAAAAAATTTATAAAACCCAGCAATAGCTGTACAATGCTATGCTTGCTCTCTGACGAAATTAGGCAGCAAGTCCTTCCCTTGCCTTCCAAACAATGATTTACTGTATAAAAGGCTGAAGGAGCTGTGGATAATGCTTGTCACTTCTTCCTCTTTTTGGTGGCCAAAGAATGTAACTAATTTTCTTTAGTGCGTTTATTCATTCTGTTGGTCAACATTCACAGAATGACTACTAAGTATGAGGCACTGTTCTTAGTCTGGGGGTACATCTTCATGGAGTTAATTTCTGGCAGAAGAAATAGCCAATCATCATAAATGTTGTAGGGAGAGGAAGGTGGTACATGGTACAGAAAAACAGAGCAGGTTGAAGAGTGTAAGAGTTCAGTGCAGGAAGAGCCATGGGAGTGAGATGTTTAAGATTTCATAAAGGGTAAAAAATTTAGTAAAAGAAACTAAAAAAATGAAAAAAAAATTTATAGAGGGAAACAGTTCCACCATAAAAATCTGAGTAATGGATATAAACATAACAGTGAGTAAAGGCACATGACATCAGGAAGCTTGCAGGTACCTAAGAAACATCTGCCTGAATAAACCAGACTCACAAGCCTGAATACCATGTGGTAGCTCTCATTTGAGTAAGCCGAAGCACAGACAATGAGAATAAAAAATGATGGATAGAAGGAGACGAGGAGATGGATCCCTTGCAAATGGGAAGGGGTACAGGAGACCAACGGTGAGGATGAGGGGGAGAGACAGGGAAGTAACTAGAATAAAGATACACCATGTACAGGAACCTAATAACATCAATGAATGTAAACATTCTTTGCCATAAACATGAGCTAAGATTAATAATATCAACAAGAATGAAAATGGGGAGAGGGGAATTAAAGGAAGGAGGGAGGGAAGGGAGGGGACTAAAAGAAGAAACAAGTTGTATTATGTGCCTGTACCCACTCCCTAAGATGACTGCAAACTACATGTACTGCACACATGTACTAATAAAAAACATAAAGGAACATCTGCCTCATGAAGTGAAACACATGCTGGAAACCAGGCACAGTGGCACATGCCTGTAATCCCAGCTACTTGGGAGGCTGAGGTGGAAGGATTACAAATTGAGGCCAACCTGGGCAATTTAGTGAGAACCTGTCTCAAGCAAAAGAAAACTGTAAGGTATCACCAAACATAGGTCAGCAATTTCCCATTATTTACAACCCAGGAAGACAGTGAAGAGTCAATCTTAGTATTTCAGACCCAGATGCTGCTATGGTTTTTAACCATCAACTAATCACCCACATGACATACATACTTCATTAGGTGAGACAATGTGCTTCACTTGAACAGCATACAGTTCTTCTGGGGGAGGCAGGGATGAAGACAAATATGGTGGTAAAATAGGAATCTCCATTTCAGACAAAAGCAATTCCTAAAACACCACAAAGAAATTCAAATTTCAGAATGACAATTACAAAAATCAACTACATTCTAAAAATTCACTATGATGTCAACTTTCTTTTGGTTAGTGGAAAGCAAACTCACGTAGATAATGACAATCATAAAATGATTTAGAGAAACAGGAACAAAATGCTATGACTGATGACCTTAAGCATTCTTACACATCTTTTTTTTTTTTTTTGGTACCGGGGTTTGAACTCAGGGCCTCATACTTGCGACCTTAAGCATTCTTATTTCCCACAATTTAAAAACAGTGCAAAAAAGAATGTTTACTGATGTACATATACCTACACATGCACATAAAATTCTTTAAGAACAGTTAATAAATGGTTGACAGTAATGGTCACTAATAAGTGGGACTGACATACAGAACAGAGGCCATTTGCTTTTTCCTTTATACATTTCTGTAGCATTTCATTTATTTTTAGAATAGGTAATGATTTTATAAGAAAAACTACAATAATACATAACTGCTAAAGAAAGATTAAATGGAAATAATCAAAAAGGTGAGTTTTCACTAGGTGTGGTGACACATGCCTATAATCCCAGCTACTTAGGAGGCTGAAGCAGGAGGATCAAAAGTTTGCATCCAGTCTGGGCAATTTAGTGAGCTCCTATCTCAAAATAAACAAAAGGGGGCACACACACACACACACGGTGAGTTCTCACAAACTATAAAAGCAAGAAGAAAAATAACAAGGTTACAGGCTTTGCAAGAGGATCATAGCAGTCAGCAGGTAAGACAATTGTATCTAAACACATGGGTACACGGCTTTCTGCAAAGACTAGCAATAAATATATTAAGTATCTTATGTATGTATATATTTATTTACTGGTACTGGGGATTGAACCCAGAGCAAGCTTGGATTTGTTAGGCAAGCATTTCACCACTTAGCTACATCCCTGGCTCTCAAATCTCTTTTTGAAAAGTTCTTTTTAAAAGATATGGTAATTGGGCCGGGGATTTAGCTCAGTGATTAGAGTGCTTGCCTTGCAAGCACAAGGCCCTGAGTTCGATCCCCAGCACCACAAAAAAAAAAAAAAAAAAAAAAAAAAAAAAAAAAAAAAAAAAAAAAAAAAAAAAAAAAAAAAAAAAAAAAAAAAGATATGGTAATTAACCTAAGCAGTGAAGCTATCATATTCAAATCTGTAGATTAGTTCATTGTTATTTAACATTTCCCAACTGAGTGTAAAACTCAAAACAAATACTGAACCTGAGAGAGTTCAGGAAAATGTGACTACTCATTGTTGAAGTTTACCGATTTGTTACAAAGTAAGTGCTGTATGAGAACCATAGGTTATTTTCATAATCATAGAAATTAAATTCTACTAATAAAGCTTAATTTATTAAAACTTATCCTGGGCCAAAAAACATAAGTGACGAAAGAAAAAAAACAGATCGTCTTCATCAAAAGTAAAAACTTCGGTGCTTAAAGGACATCATCAAGAAAGGGAAATGACAACCCACTGAGTGGGAAAAAGTGTTTGCAAATCATGTATTTTAAGAGGGACTTGTACACAGAATATACAAAAAACTCTTACAACTCAATGATAAAAAGATCATATAACTAAAAATAGGCAGTGAATTTAAATACATTTATCCAAAGAAAATACATAAATGGCCAATAAGCCCATGAAAAGATATTCAAAATAATTTATCAGAGAAATATGTATCAAAACCACAATAATAAACCGCTCTACACATATCCTAGGATGGCTAGTGTTAGAGACAAATTTTCTGGTGTCACAAACAGGACAAAAGAATCAGACTTTTGAAAAGATCTTCCGGCAAGGCAGACTTTACTTCCGCAGTTGAGAGCACTGCCAGGTAAAGGTCAGCAAAGGGCTGGAACACCTTGCTGGCGTCTGCCTGCATTTTATCCCTAAGGTGAGAAGTGGTCGCTGTGCCCTGCTCTGTTGGTGGGAATGTGGCCTCACGATCTCACCCAACTGGCTAGTTTAATGAGGTCATGGTTGCTGGGCAAAGTAAGTGTTGTGATCTAGACAGCCCTCTGTTACACAATTTTAGGGCAGGTGGACAGGCGTGTGGTCTTTTTTATGGCAGGTGGATAGCCACGTAGCCCTTCTGCTCCAAGCTTCCAAGGAATGGTGAAACAAGCACATGTACATTTTACAAAATAGGAATTTTTATATAATTGAGTTAATTATTTCTTTTGACAGAAAAGACTATCTTTCCTATACTAGGAAAAAAGTTAGATTATAAACGGTGGTGAGGACATGGAAAAAACGGAACCCGATACAAATTCTTTTTTTTTTTTTTCTTTTTGGGTGCTGGGAATCATATTCAGGCCCTTGCCCTTGCTAGGCAAGTGCCCTACCACTTGAGCTAAATCCCCAACTTCTGATACAAATTCATAACATGAATGTAAAATGGTGTGGCTACTTTGGGAAAGAGTCTTATAGTTTCTAAAAATGTTAAACATGGTTACTGTGAGTCCCAGTAAATTCTCTTCCTAGTAATTAATATACCTGAGAGAAAGGAAAACATCTGTCCACACAAAAATTTATTTATTAATGTTCACAGCAGCATTATAATCATTGAAGGGTGAAAACAAACCAAGTCTGTCAGTGGATGAATGGATAAACAAAATATATCCATACAATGGAATTTTATTTGGCAATAAGAAAGAATAAAGTGCCGCTATATACTATAACATGCTTGAACCTTGAAAAGATGCTAAATGAAAAGCCAGAGACAAAGGAACACAAACTGTGTGATTCCATTTATGAAACACCTAGAACAGATGAATCCCCTGAAAGAGTTTAAATGGTTGCTGCGAAGCTGGGGAAGGGAAAAATGGAGAAAGACTGCTGTTGGTACAGAGTTTCTTGTTGGAATACCCTGGAATTAGTGGTATTGCACAACTCAGTGAGCAATACTGAAAAACCACTGAATTTGACATTTTTAAGAAGGTGAATTTCTAGTATATAAATAATATCTCAATAAAGCTGATAAAAATTGTTTCTTAATCTTATATCAGATCTTTTTATTAATGGAGTGTCTAAAGTTTCCAAAATACTTGGATTTTGACTTACCTCAAATCTTATGTCCCATGTTTCTTCCTCATATTTTTTGTAGTCTGTTGGTTTCTGAAATAATATCATAGTATTAATGAGTAAAACCATGGATAGCTATATAGTATTATTGTAAGGCACTTGCATATTTCATCCCCACAAAAATTGGTGCATGTACTTCATGGCATTCATTTAGTTATTTCAGACTAACACAGGAAAATCTATTTTACTACTTATATTCAACTGTAAGAATCCTTAAAGTGATACTATACATGTCAATAACAGTTTATTATAAAAGAGTGAGACCTCTTACTTTTCTCTTTAAAATATGCACAGTGAAGAGTATACCTGGAAAAGAAACTAATTTTTATAAAACTTATTCAATAAATGGAGCATCTTTTGAGCAGATGCACACTCACATGGTTTAAAGAAAAAGTTGGCAATAAAGATTACAGGCATGAACTGACATCCCAGATTCTGCTGGAGAAAAGATGTAGCTTTCTATGTTGAGCACAACACTCAATATATCATTGTTTATTATCACTAAAGTGAATATTAAAAACCCTGTAAATGAACAGTGAAATAAAAATATCTTGTGGGCGTAAAACATTACTATGATATATCCTAGTCCTCTAAGGAAAATGTGAAACCATATCTAAAATATTAAAAATGGAAGTACAAGAAAACTGGAATGGGTTAATTATCAAAGCTAATCTCAAAATGTGGCAAGAATTTCTTGTGAGAAGGCAAATGGGAGAAATGTTACACAGGCTGAGTTTCTTTCATACTTGGGACTAGAAGTGATTCAGAATTGCAAATATTTTGGATTATTAACACAGATTATACTGATTTAGCATCTCTGGTCTGAAAATTAAAAATTTTGAGTCATGTTGAGACTCAAAAAGTTGTACATTTATGAGCACTTTAAGATTTTATATTTTCAGATTAGGGATGCTCAATCTGTAATATATCAACGTTAACATCAAATCAAAGGAAAAAACATTTCATCTGGGGAGAGAATCCTTTTCTAGCACTAAATTCTATACAGATTTTATAATTAATGCACATCCTTTATTGTAAAGACACTGGGTAACCTCCGGGTGTCTCATTAGGTTTGAAGGAACAGAAACATTAGTGGAATTGAGACAGGGCGTGGCCAAGCTGGCTAGGGAAGTAGCCATGACTACTTAATTACAAAATCCCAGGCCACAGGCATGGAACAGTTCCCGGAGCCCTACCTGTGTGTGGACTTCTTGCGAGAGCTTGAGCAGGTTTTTGATAGGACGGCCTGGACCTGACACCAGCCTGAGGAATGGGTGATACAGAAAGGACGGCCCACACTAAGTTTTTGCCACTGCATGGCCCACCCTCTTTCAAGGTGGCCTGCCCTCATGCTGTAGGGTGCACTTCTTTTCCCACTTTCACTTGGCCCAAACTTGTTCTACACAGCCTCTTTCTTTTCCTACAATCTGAGCTTGTCTCACCCGTTCTTTGCTCAGGACAGGAAGAACCTAGAAACCAGCTCTGGAAGGAGACTCCAGCACCCCAAAGTCTGGTAACAGAATCTTAATGTAAATAAAGGTTTTTTTCAGCACATGTATAAAAGCATGATACAAAAAGCACTGCTTTTTCAACAAAGAATTTACAAATTCTCATCTTGATTCTCTTAGATCAGGTATGTAGAATTATGTTTAAAACCTAAGCTGTAAGACAAAATGTAACATTGTAAACCAGATTTTTATAGAAAAATAGTTCACTTACTTCTTTAAATATCTCCTCAGAATGTTCAAAACTGCAGTATTTATGGTGTGCCATAAAATAGGAAAGCGACATTCCATCAAAATAGAGATGAATACGCAATTTCCCCCATGGATTTTCAGGCATTTCCTATTTTAGTTCAATAAAGAAGACTGTTACTATAAAAATAAAGTCTATGTGTAAACTCAGAGTGAGCAAGTATGAAATTAGGCTTCTGATAACAACAGTATTACCAATTTGAGTAGTAACTCATTTCATAGGATTTTCTTCCTGGTATTTTGGCAAGTTGTAAGGCAGCAATTCTACTACTTTGATTTGTGTTAAAACATATTTCCATGTCCATACATTACGGGGTTTCCTAGTTATTTACTAGAAACTACGTATAATTTACTATATACATCATTTTCAGATGATTCGGACAACTTATACTAAGTAGAAGTGAGGTAGGAATAGGGTGTGGCCTGACCTGGCTGGGAAGATGAACCTGACCTTCTAGAGTGGCCTTGACCTGATGTCAGGCTGGGGCGTGAAATTCCAATTGCTCCTCTTCTCACAGGATCGCGAAACTCTCACGAGAACAGAATCCAGATAAATGTGAATGGCACCGCAAACTTGCTCTCTTGCACTCTTGCCCTCTTGCTCTCCTAAACCCCTTTGCCCCTGACCCCTAACCTATGCTCTATCTTTAGCTCCCTTGCCTCCCACTCCTTTTTAGATTCTCTAATTGTGACAGTGGCTGGTTATTTCATTCACCTGGCAAAACCAGTCTCACTTTTGTTACTTAAATAAACCTCTTTAATGCCCTAAAATTCGCTCCTGAAATTCACTGCCTGCGGGAATAAAGAACCTTGACTGCTTGTTACCCTCCTGCATCAGAAGGAGAAAGAAAAGGTAACAAAGATGGAGAAATGAAGTTAGTTAAATGCTCCCCAAATGGCAAGAATCACAGGAAATTAACATTTGAACAGTAGGAGTCATGACAACGCCTTTACAACTTTGAAGAAAGCCCATTCACAATTTTTAGGTACAGAATGGGCCCGTGACTGGTGAGTCGTTGTCCAAATTCATCTCCTGACTAGGTTACAGTCATTGGCTCCCCACAGACCACCCTGCTATTTTTGCTACTACCCAGTCTTCTACTGGTACTGCAGCCAGAAGGAAACACTCTATTGTATGTCCACATCAAATCCTGTGGTGTGCTTCACGGTGGCACAGGCCAGACCCTCACCACTGCAGCTCTGCCATTCCTTCCACACACCGCTGCGCCCACCTTGGATGGCAATGACTGTCTTCTTGACTTATGCCACCTGACTACCGTGTTTAATGTGGAATCTCTTCCCCACCACACCTCTCCCTTTCAGCCTTTCCTGCTTTGTTTTTCTGCCAGGACTTATCACTAACTAAACAGACATTCTGTTTTATCTTGTTTTGGTGGTTCCCACCACTAAAAGATAAGCTCCATGAAGGGAGACATTTCTGACTGCTCCATCCTGGCTGCAGCTTCAGGTCACGGGCAGCATCTCTCAGTACAGATGGCGAAGGAGCACACCTGAGTAAGGATGTCAAGAGGGCTGGTGAGAAGGTGCATTTATGGTTTAAGAAACCCAGCAGCCTTTGGTACACTATGAAGGAACCTTCTGACTATGCTAAGCTACCTGACCAACAAAAAAAGTTCTAAGTCTCTCTTACTTTGGCGAACATGGGTTCTATGAGCAAACAGAGAGGGCTCTTAGTACTATATGAACCACTTTCTTATTTAAGTGGATTTGTGGCTTTTTTAGGTCATTATCACTTTAACAAAGAAATATATTTCCTGACTGGGTATGGTGGTACAAGCCTGTAAGCCTAGCAGTTGGGAGGTTGAGGCAGAAGGACTGCTGTGAGTTTGAGGCCAGCCTGAACTACATACATGACCCCATCTCAAAAAAAAAAAGTTTCCTTACCATTTTTGTCTCTTCCCACTGAGCCCTCAAACAGCTGCAGGCCAGCCTTGTAAGGTTGGGTGAAATACACCCAGATTATAATTTTATAATGAAAAAATTTACTTTTGCATTGTTAGCTGGCTAACTCACAGAAGCTGCTTGGGGGCAGGACACACAGGAAGTGATCTTTGTGTTCGCCCACTTGTGTGACAAATGCAAAGTGTATACACGTATGACAAATTATCAGTGGGTGAGTTTTACATTTTTGTGCATTTATAATTTGTTTAATTAAATGTTCTGTTTTGATTTTTCTTGTAGAATTAGCCCAACGCATTACAATGTCACACCTGCTTTTACAACTTTGGGAAGAGGCTGAAAGTGATTCATCAGGTGATCGGCTACGGATGATATACTGTTCTCACGACCTGGCAATTCTATGCTTAGGTGTGTATCTGAGAGAAATGACAGCACACACCCCCACAAAGACAGCTCAGCTGGTAGGGCAGAGAACTGTAGACCTGACAAAGACTTGTTCTGGAATAATCTCAGCAGCTGTATTTACAAACTGGAAACAGCATAGATGTCCACTAACAGAAGGACTGAATACACTGTGATGTATTTATAGAATGGATTTTACCTACTAGTGATACTTCTAAAACATAGATGAATTTCAAAATGTTGTATTGAATGAAAAAAGCCTTACGAGAAAGAGTACACACTGCATGATTCCACTTTCACGTTTCCAAGTCTGTTTCTTTGCTCTTTTTGCAGATATAGTTGCAGGTTACTCCACAGAAGAGAACCTGGCTGACAGCCTGGTCTGGAAACAGCACCCAGTTATGATAATCACTGCCATACTAGGTGCTTAAGGGCCCGGGGCTACCCCGAAAGTTGAGCATCATTCCTGTTTTTTTCTTTTTTTTGGTATTGGGGATCAAACTCAGGGCCTTGTGCTTGCTAGCTAGGCAAGCACTCTAACCACTGAGCTAAATTCCCAGCCTTTGCAGCAGGACTTTGAAGGCAGGTCTGCAGTGCCTATGGTGAACATCCTGGTAGACAAAGTTACTATGTGGGACAAAGAGGCAAACTGCTTTACAGATTATTTTTATGATGTGGATCATAAAGCCAAGAAGTTGTGATATAGAGATAGAGCAAGAAATGACAGAGAAGTAGAGAATGAAGACCTTGATCCAGATGAGAAAGAGAACAATAATGTAAATAAATATTTGGCTAGTCAAAATGCTACAAAATGGTCAGGTTCAAACTAGGTTGGAAAATGTTATTAGGTTCATGCTGGGGTGAAACCTATTGGATGGAAAGCCAATACTATGATTCGATGTTGGAAATTGTTTGTAACAGACCAACTGGGACTGGAATTGATAAAAGATCAATTACAACAGAGGAGGAACAATCTGTATCTGCCCAAAGAACTTTTAGAGAACGAATTCTGGAGCAGACCAGTGAGCAGGCAGGTGAAACATCATACCACTTCCTAACAAAATAGCAAGACCAGTGAGATGTCAAGTATGTCCTACAAAAAAGAAAGGAAAACAAATACACATGTGCTGTCCCTGTTAGTGACACTGGTGGCTAGAACGTGCTCTTTTGACTTGTGAAGACTGCCTTAGGTGTCATAATTCTTTTTGTTTTTCCTAGGTGTCATAATTGAAGTAGAGATTATTTTTGTTGAGAGTTTTATTTTCATCATAGTTCATACAGGAATTTATTTATGCTGTTATTTTTTAGATTTTATAAACAAAAAAATTGATGTTGAAAATATTATAAACACTAAATATTTAGTTTAATTAATAATTAGTACTTAGTAATAAATACTAATTGTTAGTATTAATTTTTAGTAATACATATTAGTTATTTAGTATTTAGTAATTAAATATCTAGTATTTAATTAATCATTAAATATTATTAATTTAATACTTTATAGATATTTTATTTTCCTGTTAGTTAAGAATGCTTAAAAGGTTCTTCTTTTTCACTTCTGGTAGCCTGAGAAGTCATGTAAGAAGTCTAGAGGATGCCATGTACAGAAGTCATAGGAAGGCCAAAAGGCCAACCATAGAGAGGTGGCCCTGAGATAGAGACACACACACAGAGACAGATGGAGAGACAGAAAGAGAGAGATTGTCATTTTATCAACCAGCTGAGCAGAGCTTTCCAGTGGGACCCATGAGACGTCAGACATGCGAATGGTCATTTTTGGATGTTCCAACTCAGCTGAACCCTCAGATAACATCCTGGCCAACATCTTATGGTATGGAAGAATTATTTAGCTGGGTGCAGTCACTTATGGAATTGTAAGCAATAAATTTCTTACTGTCTTAAGCCGTTACATTTTTGGGTTACTGTTATGTAGCAATAAATTACAAAACAGGGAGGGAAGGGATCCTGGACTGCATCACAAGATGTAAACTGCAGTTTCACTCAACGCCCCAATTTTGAAATGATGTGTGTGTATGTGCGTGTTAGGGACCAAGCCCCCGCTAGACAAGTGCTCTGCCACTGAGCTACGCTCGTAGCCCATGGCTACTCTCTCTGTACTTAAGATTCAGGAGCCCCTGCAGTTTAGAAAATTATTAGTTCAAATTTATCAGCTGATATTGACTTTAACATCACCATTATAACATTTAAGATCTCTACCCTGATACAGTTCGAGCACAAAATTTGGCACTGTGATGATTCATAAACCCTTGGTCCAGTGTCTTGACTCCAGCTAGAAAATGTTTGCATCAAGCCTCTGCCTTATCTAGGAAACTTTCTTTCTTATCTTTTTCTGTAAAGTCTGTTTGCAGTTTTTGAGAGGTGGAATTATAATTCCTTCTGCATAATTCTTCCAGCAGACACAACATAGGCCACTACTGAAGTTATTCTTGTCCGCTAATGATTTTAATAACATTTTAATGTTCTCAGTCATACTTAGAATTGATTAATACATTAAAATAAATAAACCTGGCCTTTCAATTGGCAGTCTCTGCTGTGGTCTCTATGACCTTCCTTCTAAAAGCTCATTATGATTTAGAGATGAAAATGTGTGATATCCTTGAAAACCAATGCTGATGAACAACATGTTGCCAGACTCTAAGAGTTTACTAAGCACAATAAAATTCATAAAAGCAAAAATAATAATAGAAATACTCCTAAAATAAATATGGGTGTTAGACACCCACATTATGCTCCTTTTCAAGAAATTTAACCTTCCTCAAGAAGCTACTCCCTCACTTATCAGAAGCCTCCAACTGGCCCCTCTCTCTCCTAAGTTGCCACTTCCCTTCTCAAAAACACTCCACTGTTCTAATCAGTTACACGCCGTTTTCTAAAGCTCTAGTGGCCCTTTATGCATTCCATTCCCCCGTCAGGAGAACTCTTAGCATCTTTTCTTCAACTGTATCATGAAGGTTCTCACAATCTCCAGATTCCTATGTTACTTAGCTTTTTACCTGTCACTTGGCTCTCAACATGCAGTGTGGATTTTTTAGGTCCATCTCGTTGCACTAATTAGAAGAGGTCTTTGAAGACAGATTGTGACAAGCTCTTAGAATTACCTTCACTTAAACAGTGCTACCTACACAGCATTCTGAAAACTGCTGCATACGTATTTATAAACATCTCAAACGATGTGATACTGCTGCCTGTATCCAAATAAGTAAGCTGTTGGTAAGGAATCTTCCAATCTTCTGACTTTATGGTTATGAAATCTCTCAAGAACATGTTCAAAATTAAGCTTATTTAAAAGGAGCCCAGAAACCAAAGTGGTAATTTCTTTTATGTTAATGAGTAGTTTTTGTTCATGTAAGAATACACGTGACACTGTTTATCATAAAAAATATGCCTCAAATTATGTGAATTATAACATTTTGTGGCAAACAACTTAAACCAACTCTGTATGATTTGAAGACAACTTACCATAATGTGAATGTCCACCTCTCTCTTTGAAAGCAGCTCCTGAAGAAGCTCAATTGCATCTGGCTGCCAGACATTCCCAACCTGTGTGGCATTGATACACTCAGAATCTTTCACATTTGCACAAAGTGACACAACACAGGGGATATTGTGGGTATACGATTAAAGTGATCTTTAAAAATTAATAATTTGATCAAGCTTCTCTATAATACTCAAAATATTTTATGCTTCAAAACATATATTTACATTGAAAACAAAATGTCACATTTAAAACTTTTTTAGAAGTCCAACATGTCAATGCAGTGCTTCCACAGGGCCTTTGGGCACACCCTCCTCAGAGAGCATGGCTGCTGTGCTTCAATGTTAAGGGAGGCACGGCAAGGCAGTGAGGCTTCTGCAAAGAGCCATGCCAGGAGCCATCTGGAAGTGGCTCTGCTTTCTCCAGTGGAGCCTTTGGACAGGTGCAGCATAGCAGACATCTTGAGTGCTGTACCTCAAGGATCTTGAGTCCAAGCCGCCCAGCTAAGCTACTCAATTCTAGAGCTACAGAAACAGTACGACGTAAGTTTGTTGTTTTGCCACTAAGTTTTAGGTTTGTTATGCAACGAGAAGTCATTAATATAGCACTTTAATCTGATCTCCAGGTTCAAATTTTATAATCGTACACCATTTCATCTATGAACATATGTTGCTTTATTTAAGCAAATGTTTTATATACCTCAGTATAATTTTGTGGTTTTCTTTACAAAGGCCCCTTACCTGTCTTATTAGGCTTGTAGGTATTATTTTTGTTGCAACTGAGAGATTTAACTTTATATTTTAATTTTAAAAAAGTATTCATTAAAAACAGTATTTCAAATTAATCATCCTATAAATTATTATGTACTCACTGGTATAGTATGATAGAGCTGACAAGGAATACAAAACTGGGGTGTATCAGGATACAGCAAAATAGGGTAAAGGTGACACTGTGGAATCTTTTCAGTAAATCCATGATCTAAATATTGTACCTGAAACAGTCCAAATAAAATTTACAGTTAAAATTTATTACTAAAAACTAGGAGAGATGGGAGTAGTGGTGCATATTTGAGCCCAGCCTGGGTAACTTACGAGACCCTGTCTCAAAACAACATTTTAAAAAAGAGTAGGGATGCAGCCCAGTGTGAAGGGTTTGGGTTCAATCCCCAGTACTGGAAAAAAAAAAAAAAAGACAGAAAGAGAGAGAGAAAGAGAGGGAGAGAGAGATAGCATGGAAAGATAATTAAATTTCAATTTGAAAAATTTCCAGAAAAAGACAACATGGTATTCCTGTATTCCAACCTCACATAGTGTGAAAAGATTTTCTTAGATGTAGCCTATAAAAAAAACTTTAAAAAACTTCTGTCTCAACCTAATGAAATGAATGTATCATTTCTTCCCCCTCCCAGCCTCTAGTAGTCACTATTCTATTTTCGGATCAACTTTTTAAATTTTTATTTTTTTTAAAGGACATGTATTATTCTCTTTGCTTAGCTTAATGTTTACTTCTTAACACGGCTCACAGGGTAAACTTTGAAAGATACCACATTAAGGAATGAAAAATTTATTCTGTATACTTGGAATGTAAAATGACCATAAGGAAAAATAAAAGTTAATGATTAAACTGTCAAAATACTTATAAATAAGTTAAAAGGCTATTCTGACAGCATGATAAATGTTTTTAGAAGTTCACCATCTTATGTATCTGGACTCTACCTAGGTAAAGTTCATGAAGTGTGATAATTTGATGTATACTGAATTTCAGTTCACCTTTGTAATAAAGAGGAGGAGGACAGAGATTATTTGAAACTATAAATGGATGTGAAAAGTGACCCACCTGCTTGTAAATGTATGAATCTGTAAGTATCTAGCTGCTTAAATCTTCAAATTTGAAACCATTTTACTTCTATTGAGACCAGTTAGTAGTCCAGAAGGAAAAGCACAAGACTGTGATGCTCAGGAAACAGATGCTGGGATATGAACTCTGACACACCATCCCTGACAGGGGGATGCTGGCAGGTCACTGGACCTAAACTTCAACTTCTTTATTAAAACAAGAATAATCATCTGTGTCCAGGACAGTTGTAAACCAGTTATAAAGTATGAATGCACATGTATGAAAGAAGCTAAAGAAAACCCCTAAAGTCCTATGTAATTACTTGGTACCATCATCGAACAGTAAAGAAATTTTTGTCCAAGTAGAAATAAAAGACTACTTCTTCTCATTTCAATTAAGTGCTAAATATCTGATGAAATACATCATTAAATTTGTTGCTTTACTTAGTAAATACATGTAAATGGAAGTATTTTCATTTTTATATATTCATTTTTCAATCTATGCAGTTTTTAATGATTTTGAATGAAACTTGAGTGGTACTCTACTATTCTGGAAAGGTAAATTAGTTGTTACCCTGAAAAACATAGCTGGGTGCTAAGCAAGTTTGCTAAGGAGATGTTTAACATATTTGAAAACAAGTGGTTTTAGGGAACACTGTGCAACTAAGCATATTACAACTAAGTGGTCCCTCTATTAAGGTACCAATGAACAAATTCCTAAATGGAACTATTTTTATTGAGGTTACTAAACAGATTTGAAAATAAAAATAAAGATTCTTATTACAAATAAAAGCCAAATGCATCTGATGAGCCTCCTACGTGACTGAACCAATCAAATGATTGTTTTGGGTTGTCTGCTTTTTTTTGTGTTAGGGATTAAATCCAGGGACACTGTACCACTGAGGTACACCCCCAGCCCTATTGTGAATCAAGTTTTCATGTGTACAGATCTTTTAAAACTACTTAATACTCTGGCGCTCAGCCTGGATAGTCACAGAAGAATTTCAGACTCACCCTGATAGTACCACCTACAGTTTCGATCACTTCGCCACGATACCACATGGTGTCAGACCCTCTGACCGCACAGGGCTCACCCTTCTTCCAGAAATAAGGCTCCAAAAGACCAAGGCATTTTAAACTACTTTGAATTTCATTCATCATTTTTAGTAGCTCAACTTCTGAATAAAATATTAAAAATAGAAATCATTTGGGAAAATGGCCTTCCACTTTTTAGTAAGTCATCAATAATCTTTAATAATTTCACAACTTAGGTAATATAAACAATTAAAATGAGGCCCATGATAGAACTGTCATAAAAAATCTGATTTGATCAGTATCTTTTATGTTTTAAAACATACTAACAGCATAAAATAATTATTCTAATACTGTTAATATTTTGAGAGTATAAGCATTATAAAGAACTGTAAATATATACCAGATAGCCTAATACAAAACAACTACCATTTAAGATGTCAGTTTGACAGCACCCCGATAAAATAGAACACGAATTATGTATTACTTAATTCTGTAAATTTCTTTTTTTTTGTTTGTTTGTTTGCTTTTGTTTTTTTGAGACAGGGTCTTGATATGTAGTTCCAGCTGCCTTGAACTCATGGCGATTCTCCTGCCTCAGCCTCCCAAGTGCTGGAATTACAGGCCACACGGCCAGCTAAAATTTTAACCTTACCTTTCTTGCCAAGTAGCCCATTATTTCCACAGTGACTATCCATTTAACTGAGACCCAAGACAATAATCTCTGAAGTCAGTTCTTATCCCAGTCCTACTTCTTGAGTCGTATGTCTTATGTAGCTCCTTTATCTCCATACATCTCAGTTTATTCTCCATAAACCAGATAAAGCAGCACCCACCCAGATTATCAGTACTGTAGGAGGACTAGAGGCAAAGCATCTAGCACACTGCCTGGCATGTAACAGTTTTAGCAACAATTACACATGTCATGCTAAGTCCAGGACTAAGTACTATCACTACAGGTCTCAAACATGGTTCACTTTGAGAACAGCCAACTGCATTGACCTATTCTGATTTTCAAATTAAGAAACAGTATTTAGGAGATCAACAAATAGGAGGAAATACCAGTAAATTCATAGCTACCGTACCCTTATTTGGCAGGTGGCCTCATAGGGAGTTAATGGTGCCCATGCTTATGAGTGCTGGGGTATTGTGGACAGGCACAGGTTGCAGTCATCATGACTTTAAGTCTTTGCACTTGAACCTGAGAACTCAGGAAGGACCCCAGCTTCTCAAAAGGAATCTGGATCTCCAATCATTTGTTGTGATTTCTTAAGTACACAGAAATGTTTGTGCCATTTTTTCATAGAGTGCTTCCAAACTTGCATAAATGTCAGGTCTTGCAACCCTGGACCCACTCCTACCCTTAGTTTAGTCCCAGTGTGTGGAAAATAAGGGAGATGTGGGTGGGGGAGGGCTCTAAGAGTCTTTAGCAGCCTTCAGAAGCCACCTGTGTTGCCCTCCCTCTGTACTGGAACAGCACTTGGGATGTTTGGGTAATCACTAGAATGACATTCTGCCAACCATATATACCACTGCTGCCCTGTGGTGTGCAAGAAAATAGAGCACCAGGATTTTTATATTTCAAGGATTCCAAGCTTTATAAATGCATACAAATACTGGCCCAATGGAAGGAGAGAAAATCCCAATAGCAGTCCTGACATACCATAGTGTTAAAAATCCAGTGGCTTCTATCAGGTACTGATACAACCCAACTCCCTTACTCTTGCCGAATGTCACTACTCTTACTCTTCCAGCCAGGCTGGATGCCTTTGTTCTACTTACGCCTATCTCTGTGTGAGTTCTTTCCCTATTCTTTCCTAATGTTTCTAACTCTAAGAAGGTTTATCATTTTAAAATCTCTGTCTACATATATCTACCTATATTTCCAAGGCCACTGGATTCAGCGTACTTTTTAACAAAGTTTTCCATTCTCATATCTGGCTTAACTTAGCCCCTAATTTTTGATCTTGCAACACTTGGCACACAATGTGTCCAACAAAAACAACAGGGCACAGTGGAAAAAAAAAAAACACAGGCGTTAAAGAGCCAAGTAAATTAAAGAAACACAAGGAAAGGAGACTGGGTTCAATGAGTTTCAAGTGTTAAATGGGATAGAGAATAAATAAACTGTGTACACAGTATAAAACAGTACAGGCTATATTAAGAGAAAAATTGTTCCTGGGTACCAGGATAGCCACAGCAATAAAAGAGAACAGAAAGTTCAGAAATAACTCATGCATATATAGAAACTTCTTCCTTCTCAGTACTGCAGATAGAATACAGAGATACTCTACCAGTGAGCTACATTGATTGCCCTTCCCCTTCCTCTTTTTTTGTTTTGTTTTCTGAGACAGGGTCTTGCTACGTATTCCAGGCTGGACTTGAATTCACTACATAGCTCAGGCTGGCCTTGAACTCAAGATTTTCCTGCTGCAGCCTCCCAAGTGCTGGGATTACAGGCGTGCACTACCATGTCTGTGTTGCTTTTTATCTATCTATTTTGCAGTTCTGGGGATTAACTCCAGGGCCTTTGCACTGAATTACATCCCCAGACTTTTAAAAATTAAAAAAAAATTTTTGAAACAGTCTTGCTAAACTGCTAATTTGCCCACACTGGGCTTGAATTGGCAAACCCTAATGCCTCTATCTCCCAGAGTGTTAAGATTATAACTGTGTGTCAACATTCCAGGCTTAATTTATGTTATTTTGAGACAAGAGCTTGCTAAATTGTCCAAGGTGGGCTTGAACCTTTGATACTTCTGCTTCAGCCTCCCAAACATCTAGGATTACAGGTGTTCCAGGGAGAAAATTCATTTATTTTCACCTTTGCATTGAGCTACATCCCCATCCCTTTTTAAATGCTTAATTTTGAGACAGGGTCTAGCTAAATCTCCAAATTGTCCAGGAGGGGCTTGACCTTGGTGATCCTCCTGGCTCAGCCTTTTAAGTGTGGTGGGATTACAGGCGTGCACCACCACTCCCGGCTCAGAAAGGAATTTTAAAATGAGATGTAAAATTAAAAGAAAAAAATCAAAGGAGATTGATAAAATTAAATTTGACATCTTCTGTTCATCTAGAAACCTCAAAAGACATGGAAAAGTGAAAAACTGAGAGAAAGTATTTTAGATCTAAAAGGTCCCTCATAAGTCTCATGTGTTTGGGGGTGACTAGATCATGGGGGCGCTACACTCATCCATGGATTCAACCCACTGATAAGTTCAGTAGCCAATGTGCTCTTAGGAGGCGGGGCCTGGTTGGCGGTGGGTCACTGGAAGCAGACCTGGATCAGTATTGCTCCTTCGTCTTCCCTTCTCTCTCTGTTTCCTGGCTGTCAGGGATTGAACAGCTTTCGTTGACCATGCTCTTCCACTATGCTGTTTCTGTCTTGGAGCTAGCTGATTTTGGACTGAACCTAATGGAATCTGTGAGTCAAATAAATTTCTCCTCCTTTAAATTGTAGGTGTTAGGTGTCTTGTCTCAATGATAGGAAAGTGACTAAAACAAGATATTTGCAACATAAAACTCAGAAAGCAACAATGTTATGGTTTGGATCCAGACAGAATACAACCCAGAGTTTGCCCTCCTTTGTGTGGAAGGTGACTGGACTCATCAGTGACTGTCCACTGATAAGAACAGTAGCTGAATGTGCTGTTATGAAGTGGGGCCTGGCTAGAGACAGGTCAGTAGGTGAGTGACCTAGAAGGGTGAATCTCCCTCCCAGGTTCCTCCCTTTGCTCTCCGCTCCCTGGCTGCCATGGTGTAAGCAGCTTTCCTCCTCTATGTTCTTTTACCATGCTGTTTCTGTCTTGGAGACAGCAGACTATGGACTGAAACCTCCAAAACACATGAGCCAAAATAAATCTCTCCTCCTTTAAGTTGCAGGTCTTGGATATTCTGTCCCAGGGACAAGAAAAGTGATTAAGACAAACAGTTCAATGGAAAGGGACCAAAAAATATGGTCAGGCATTCCATAAATGTGAGGATTGTGAATGATGCAAACAGAATATGCTACACCTCATGAAAATGCAAATTAAAGCCACAGGAAGAAACAGCTTCATGCCTACTAGATTGGCAAAGCTGACAATATCAAGTACTAATGAGGATGTGGAACAATAGGAATTCTCAAGCACTGCTAGTAAATTGTTATGAAACACTATGAAAAATAATATGGCATTTATCTAGAAAAGGGGGTGCTGGGGATTTAGCTCAGTGGTTAGAGTGCTTGCCTAGCAAGTATAAGGCCCCAAATTCAATCCCTGGAACAAAAAAAAAAAAAAAAGAAAAGAAAAAGAAAAAGAAAAAGAAAAAGAAAAAGAAA